>PVJD01000162.1:0-253767 GCA_004026545.1 Mormoops blainvillei | reverse complement strand
GAAAAAAATGGGACAACTGTAATAGCATAATCAATAAAATATACCAAAAAATTAAAAAATATTTTTTAAAGAAATGATGTGCAACATCACTAATTATGAGAGAAATGAAAATTAAAACCACAATGCGCTATCACCTCACACCTGTATGAATGGCTATCATCAATAAATCAACAAACAGCAAATCGAATGTTGGCGAGGATGTGGAGAAAGGGAACCCTTGTGAACTGTTGGTGGGAATGCAGACTGGTACCGCTACTGTGGAAAGCAGTATGGAGTTACCTCAAAAAATTAGAAACAGAACTGCCCTATGCCCCAGTGATTCCACTACTGAGAATTTATCCAAAGAAACCCAAAATGCAGATTTGAAATAATATATTCACCCCTATGTTCATTGCAGTGTTATTTATAATAGCCAAGATTTGGGAGCAACCCAAGTTTCCATCAGTAGATGACTGAACAAAAAAGTCTGTGATACATTTACCACAATAATAGAATACCACTCAGCTGTAAAAAAGAAGGAAACGTCACCTTTTGAGACAGCATGGATAGACTTTTGGGGCGGTAAACACACAGCACAGCGTATAGACTATGTGCTGTGGAAATGTGCACTGAAACCTACATGATTTTCTTAACCAGTACCACTCTACTAAATTCAATGAAAAGAAAACATTAAGAATAAGTTAAAAAACAAATATAGTTCTCATTTTGTGCTTGGCATACTAAACATTTTCAACTCATTATGATGCAAAAATGAATATACAGTCTATGAGACACTCATTTTCTCACCCATATATAAAAATAGTCTTTTCTAATCAGTTAGTATTTATGTATTAATACCTATTTTCATAAGGTCCTGATTCTACTTTCATAGCGTCAGGTACTGTGCTAGGAACTAGAGCATGTGTTCCATTTGGTTACATGAATAGCCCTCTCTATTTCACCAATACCCTATAGCAAATATCCTCAGGGATTATCTAATCGTGAAGAACTATGAAAATCATACAAGAAAGGAATATAAAATGAGAAGCATGACTTCCAGGCCTGTCATCCACTCTCCTTTATGTACCTAGAGTTTAATGGGCCATGAGGCACATGGGCTCGTACCCAGAAATGGGACCAATGTCTAGGCCACCATCTTCACATGTCCGTTTTCAGCTTTTTCGTCAGAGCCCCTGGGCAAGTGTGCTAGAAGCTGTGTGACCTGCACGATGTGGTAACAAGCAGTGTCATGGGTAACAAAGGACCCATTACTGCTTTACGGTCAAGGAGACAGTTTAATCCTTCATCAAATTCTTGTGTGCAGTGTCTTCTTCCATGTTCCAATTACCCAGGAAGTGATGGAACTTTCTTGTCCACAGCCTTTCAACACCTGCTGACATGTATTTAGACATTGCTGGGTCTGTGAGTCTTAACCACACTGTGCTCAGAAATTCTCAGGGAAAATAAAAGTAACACATGCTTACAGTAGACTGAGACCCAGTATATCCTAGACACAGGCAGCACCCACTTAAAAACTAGAGGAAAAACTGAGACAGAAAGACAAAGTTTCTTCTTCAGTCCAAATATTTATTTAAATCCAGACATGAAGTAAGAGCTGAAATAAAACTGATTATAGAACATAAAATATCACCATTAACCAATATATTGATTTTACTAAAGAGGAAGTTAATTCCCTAGAAAATGCAATGACTTGCCTAAACTAGTTTGTGACATAATCCCAAAGGAAGATATGGCCTGAAATATCACTTTTTCCTCATTAGCAATTTAGATTTCATCATTTTTAATAGTTTTACTCATCCAACAGGTAAGTTTTGAGTGTCTTCCATAACATTACCATACTAGGCACTAGGGATCCAGCCAAGGTTGAAAAGTAGTTAGCAAAAGTCTGGCAAGGAGATGGACTTGTGGACTGATAATTAAAATGCAATGTGATGAGAAGAATCAAAACAAATGGAATCATAAAGCAGTGTGCTCCAAGGACAACCTGTGGGACTCAGGGAGAACTTCCCAAAAGGGTGGCCCTTGAGTTGACTTGAAAGAGAATCCGAAGTTTACAACAGATGAAAGCGGGAAGAGTGTAGGAGGCAGACAGAATATCACTCTAATAGGACGGAGTATTTGAGAAGCTACACAGAGTTTGCCCCGTTTCTTGACATCTGATGACACACCACCTTATTGACAACCTCTGTATTTTTTATTCCCATGGCATCTTGCTAAGTGTCCTCTTTCTCTGCTTAACTGCTGATGTTCCTAAAGGTTCCTAAAGGCTCTGTCCTCAGCTTCTATCCTCACTGTACACACACTGTCTTGGCATACACCACACACACACACATATATATATATGACATTGCATATATATATATATATATATATATATATATATATATATATATTTATGCACATAAAATCACATGCGTATAGGTCAAATGAGATAGTCCTTTATCTTCCACGGTGACTGACATAAAAGCAGGAGAAAGAAGGCTTCAGACAAGGCTGGCCTCGGCCTGGCCCTGCAGAGATATCTGAAGCATGAATGCTCCCCACAGTTGTCTCACTTTAAGGACAGAGGCACAAGCTACTATAGCACTGCATCGGTACCTCTGTGGACACAGGCATCCCTTGGAGGAGAGTAAATGAGGACCAAGGCTGGAGGGAGGCAAGGAAGGGACCTGGGATGCTTAGAAGCTGACTCAGTGCTTATACCACTCTGAGAATGAGTGCCTCCTTAAATTTTGTTCTCTAGGTGCCTTGCTTATGTCACCGTAGTCCAGGCCCTAGGTACTGTTTCCTAGGTATTTACAGATGAGGTGATTCCTGCTCACTAAGAGATGTTCCTAAAAGAAGGATGCCAGTCTGAGCCATTAGCAGTCAATATTTCAGCAGCTGGGAGATGGCCATGCCAGTTCAGGCATAGGCAGCTGGGTAAGGCACCAAGAATATCTGTTACCCTCTACATCTTGCACTGTTCGAGTCCACTTTTATTTTACATTAAGTTTATTCCATCTAGACAGGGTGTCTTTTAGGATTCTGGTTGGTTACAATGTCTCAGGAAATTTACAAGCAGAGGACTGATCAGCGGGATGAACTCTAGTTCCAGCTACCGAATTCAGTTCTGAGGTGGTAACCAATACTCATCATGTTCTACACGGAGACCTCTCTCACCTTGGCCAGTGGCATGCCGGGATAAAAGGCACCAGAACCTTATCCCCAAGGGGCCTGAGCCTTTGTGTCTCATGCCCTTATCAGATCACTGCTGCTATACCTGCCAATTCCAGTTAAAACTTGTCATGGTAGTGCCAAGAATATGTCCAATATATTCTTCCCTGCTCACAAGATATAGCAGCAGCTTTACGTCCTCATGGTAATCAGGCTCGATTACCCCTTCTGGTTTGGTAACTCTGCTCCGTGCCTGCTCATCTGTAAGCATGAGAAGCCCAAAGCAACCAGACAACAGAGATAGCATTAAGTTTAGTGACAGGGAGAAGTTATACAGATCTCATGTTAAAAGTGCTCTCGGATACTGGTGTTGACCAAGCGCTGAAGCCAGAAAAGGCAGGCTATCCCTAGAATATGTGTCAGCCCAAATCTGGGAAAATTGTTACCTTTTCCAGAATACTAAGGAGGTCTAACGTAATCTACTTTATACCAAATAAATGACTGGTCTCCTCCAGGGAATGTACAGTATGAAGGGCTCAGTCTTGGTCCCTGTTACTGTAAAGTTGACATTCAGCAATGACAGTAACCAGACCAGGAGTAGTAAGAGGAAACCCAAGATGTCACCCTCCATTTCTGGAAAATGAAAATGCCTTGAAACACAGGTATAGCCTCTATTTACACCACTGTGATTTTTTCCTTCATCACTCCGCTGTGTGATCAAGGACTGCCTGAGGACAGAACTGGCTACCATCTACTAACCAAGTCATTCTGTATACTAGGTGTTTTGTGTTTTTTTTGAAATCTACTTCAGTAGATACTCCATGGTAAGCATTAATGTGTGATACAAAGATCCCTGTACTTTGTATCTGCTCCCACAGTTTCGTACATATGATTCTCTCCCAGACCTCCTTGACATCTTCTAATCTTGCTCTTTTCAGTCTTCTAACCAACCAGTAAAGCAATCATAAGTGCACGTGTGTCTGTGGAACTCAGGCCACTTCTTTGTTTGTACAAAGAAGATGATCAAGCAAAGCAACTAAAGCCCTTTCACTCTTCCCATTTGTAGGATTTCCACTCACCACTATTTTAGAGGACCACTCATGAGTAGGGCTGTCCCGAAACCACACTCTACTTTTGGTTTGCACCAATATATCAGAACTGACTTCTGCATAAACCAAGCATTTTATTTGTTTGTTTCCTCCTCTATCAGATCATAAGGAACTCCCCATGAGATCACAGGTATCAACTTACAGAGAGTCACCAGTGCAACGACCAGTGACAAGGCCACCTGTTCATGCAGTTTACCTGTGACCTCTAAACCTAATTTCAGAGGTACTATAAAATCTTGCAAGGGACTGCTGCTGGGTCCTCTAAACCTTAGAGTTGGTAGGTCTAAGAACATGTAATCATGTTTACCATGATAAACACTGCTGGCTACAGACTCACCTGATACCCCATGGTCATGCAACTGGTTTCTGTTAAGACCCAGGATAACTCTAGTAGTTGTTTCTTGCAGATGGCAAGGCCTTGCTCCAGAACCTGAGGGGTCTTTACTACAACTCCTACTGGGGCTTGCCAGAGACACTGCATGCATGCTTGCTCAGTACGAATACCTCCAGGAACATGGGATCGGCTGAGCCATTTGGTTCAAGGCACAAAGCAACAGCCCGCATCTGCTGCAGGGGACCTTCTTGCCCTGAGCCTCACTCAAAGTATGTAGCCTTCAACATCATGCAATATATGGATGAAAGCAGTATTCACAATTGAAGAACATGTTACTCCTAAAACACAAAGAATCCTGGTCATCAGCTCAGACGGCCCTCCAGATTCAGAAGATTATCTCTCTTGAAAAATTGCCAAGGAAGCCCTTTGAATTTCACATTTTGCTTCAAGGTAGTGCTTAATAGATGCAGAGTTGTAATTTTCTCTCCTCAATGTGTCAGTGGTGCTTTATACCGCCACTCAGTTCCACAACCCCTCTAATTATTATTGCAACAAAATTCCAGTGAGGTTGCACTAGCCAGTGTATCCCCTTCCACTTGTATTCCATCCCAGGGGAAAACCGGAGCAATTTCACTGCTGCAGTGCCACGACGGGGACCACCGGCACTCCCCCAGCCACCAGTGACAGGGGCCTCATCACAGTCAGCCAGCGAACAGTCCAACTCCAGGATCTCATTCTTCAAAGTCAGCTTTCTAGGGTCACTCTCATCCTATGTCAGATCCCCTGGAAACAGAATGTAAGATGGGATGCTTGGGCAAGTGATTTATTGAATGTTCTCAAAAGGAAACTGTAAGAAAGACAGGAAATCAGGATAGACCAGGGGAAGAAGCTAAGCAAACATGTAATTTTGCTGAAATCTAGCGTTAGACCAATCTCTTGGAGAGCTCTAGAACATATATAAACCTACAAAGTTGTCCCATTTTGAGGCAAAGTGGTCAGACTTTTGAATCCCTACATTTGTCAGGCACTGGTTGCAAACCATCCCAAGGGTATGGGCATAACCCCCCCCCCGCCGCCGCCAAACATTTCTATATAAAGAGGCTCACATCAGAGAAGAAAAGTTCTTAGGAAATGGGTGTGTGAACTTTTACCAGGTAACATTTGCAGCAACTGGGAGATTAGTGCACCAGCCTGGCAGAGGGTATCTGGATGGGCACCAAAAGAGTCTGCTGCAGGAAATACAATTTCCCAGGCACCCTTCACTGTACTCTACCCATGAACCAAGTAATCAGCTACCCTGTTGGCTGCCTGCCTGGACTGCTTCCCGTCACCATCATCATAAGCTTTCCAAACCCACTGACTGTATTCTTGGGTACTTCCTGGTATCAAACATCTTCAGCACCTGCCACGATCAGAGAACATGTCTCTTTAGCCAGCATGGTGCACCAGTATGAGTCATGGGAGGTAATCAAAATGCAATTTTATTTTGTAACTCTCCCTGTTAAATGTGTTCAGTGGGGAGATCTTTTCAATTGCAAACTCAGGTGGACCCTATGACTTTTCTCACCCTTTTTAGGTGAGACTAAATTTTAGACTAGAAATTAATTTTTACACTAAAAATTAAAATATCTCACTCAGCAGTCAAAATTACGCATTATCTGTAAAGTTCAGGATCCTCCCTTTCCTAGCTCGGATCCCTAAATTTGAAGAATGGAAGTGTGGTTGTTTTCTCTTCCCAAGTTGGTGCTAAGGAGGGAGAAGAAGGGAAGAGGTCAGAGGGTAAGTTAGAAATATTCTTATCAGTTGGCACTCTGGTGGGTCTCTTCGTTCTCTCTGGGCTCAGTGTACATAAGACCTGACTATCTGGAAGGCACTCGCAAAAGCTTTTCAAAACCATGTCACTCACCACTGAAGTTTTCTTATCTCTATAATTTCCTTGATCTTGGCAAATAAATTTATTTCAGGTCATCAGGTAATCCTTTGTCAGTCCCTAGGAATCTGGTAGTAATGTCCACCAGAAGAATGTTCAATTCACTGTGCAGCTTCTCTTCCACCACTGGACCAAGGGAAACTCTCATTCTTTCCCTCAAACCCTGGGAATGCCACTTATGCTACAGTCACACTCCTTTGCTTCACCGTAAAGCAGGTGGTACAACAGGTCTTGCCCTTTACATTTCCCAAGCAATTTTTAGAAAAAGGACACTGTGTCCTACAAACCAAGGAGGGCACCTATGAAGCCCTGACCACTGAAGCCAGTCATCAAGTTTGAGTTACAAGGCAGGGACCTTCCCCAGCTGGCTTGGTGTGATTGATGGGATTTGATGGACAGCGACAGCTTTCTCCAGAATTCCTCTTTATAAAACTTCTCCTCATTTTCACTTTTTCTGACTCATTTTATAAACTCTAATATGGGTAAAGGTTCCAAGAGTTATATAATCAGCTTTTTGGCTAGGTCTTTTAAAAGTGTGCCTGCATCTTGCACTTCACTTTGAATATGCTGGTTGCAATGTCTCAGCACCTCTGTAATGCTTTGCTTTAACATATTGTCACATCTGGTTTTCAGTTATAGGTCTGACCTCTTCAGCTCTCCCTTGAACCCAAGATTCTAAATCATGACCTTTCCCAGTTCTTAACAGGACTTTCCCATTCAATCATTTCACTTTTCTTTACCCCAATCCTATTATTCGGCTATTTTCAGAAGATAATGGATCTGCCCACATTTACAGCCAAAATGATACAAGATCAATTCCAGGCTCCGTCAATTATTGATTGTGTAATCTTAAGTAAATTTCTTTGCCTCACTAATCTTTACCTGTAAAATACCTGACTTGGAAAATTATTGTAATGATTAAATGATATAATAGTTATAGAATGTCAGGTACATAGCAGAGGCTCAACAAAAACTAGGTCTCTTACATTTACCCACATTTTTTTCAGGTTGTTCATTGAGAGTTTTCTCACGTAGAATCAAACAACTCTCGGCATCATCTTTCTTACTATCTTGCACTGAAAAATTGAAAATCAACATCCTATTTTCGAGATTAACATACAAAGATGGAAAAGTGGGGGACCAAGCGTCCATCCCTCCACAAAGATCGACCACCTGACAGCTGTCCAGGAACACCACCAGCTCTAGGAGATCTGAGGAGTCCATTTAAGAAGCCTCAGCAGCACAGGGGAACAAAAAGGGAAGGGAGAACAGCTTTGTCTGCATCATCCCATCCTGCAGACGGCATTCCCTCAGCACCAAGAGGGCGCTCCCCTGCTGCAAAGAGTTCCCCTCACCAGGAAAGGGAGACAAGGGTAAGCAAGCAGCCTCCCCAGCCTTTTGGGGCACAGTAGGAAAGGCCCACTTTGGTTTTGCCCCACTCAGAGGCCGGCAAAACTGAGATGAACGGAAACTGCCAGGAACAAGGAAGAAGGGTAGAAGTAACTACCATCAGCCACACAGTGGGATGGACAGCAGCTCCTGGCAACCCACCAAGAAAAAAAGAGAGAGAGAAGACCCAAATAAGTAACAAAGTAAAATTAGAAATAAAATATGAGAAATAACTGATATCAGGGAAAACAAAAGTTCATAAAAGACTATGAACAATTATATACCAATAAATTGGACAACCTAGGAAATATGAATTAATTCCTGAAAACCTACAACCTATCAAAATGGAGGCATGAAGAAACAGAAAACCTGAAGAGACTGATAGCAAGTAAGGAGATTGAATCAGTAATCAAAAACCTCCCAACAAAGGAAAGCCCAAGGTCATACGGCTTCACCAATAAGTTCTACCAAACTCTTAAAGCCTCTTAAAAAGAATTAATGCTAATGTTTCTCAAACTCTTCCAAAAAATGAAATAGGAGGAAGGGACTCTTGTGAACATTATTGGGCCAGAATTACCCTGATACTAAAGCCAGATGAGGATACCAAAACAAAACAAAACAAAAAACTACAGGTCAATACAGATGCAAAAATTCTCAACAAAATAGCAAATGAAATTCAACATTATATTAAAAGAACCACTCACTATGATCAAATGGGATTTTCCCAAAATAGTCCTTGAAAAGAATAAAGCTGAAGTATTCATACTTTCTGATTTTAAATTATATTACTAACTATAATAATGAAAGTAATATCATAATGACATAAAAACAAACATATAGAGAATGGAATTGAATAAGTAGCCTAGAAATAAACCCATACATATAAGGTCAACTAATTTTTTTTATTTTTTGTATATTTTATTGATTATGCTATTAGAGTTGTCTCATTTTCATCTCCCCTTTATCCCCTGCGCTGTGAACCCCTTCCTATCATCCCCACATCAACATTCTCCCATCACCATTTTCCGTAGCCCCAACCACCCTCGCCTCTTACCCTCAATCCTTCCCCCATTTGGCTTTGTCCATGGGTCCTTCATGCATGTTTCTTGATGACCCTTCCCCTCCTTTTCTCCCATTATTCCCCTCCCGCCTCCCCTCTGGTTACTGTCAGTTTGTTCTTTATTTAAATGTTGCTGGTTATATTTTGTTTGCTTATGTATTTTATTGATTAGGTTCCACTTATAGGTGAGATCATATGGTATCTGTCTTTCACCACCTGGCTTATTTCACTTACCATAATGCTCTCCAGTCCCATCCATGCTGTCGTGAAGGGTAGTAGCTCTTTCTTTCTTTCTGCTGCTCAGTATTCCATTGTGTAAAGGTACCATAGTTTTTTGATCCACTCATTTACTGTTGGGCACTTAGGTTGCTTCCAATTCCTGGTTTTTGTAAATTGTGCTGGTGTGAACATTGGGGTGCACGGGTTCTTTTGAATTGGTGTTTTGAGATTCTTAGGGTATAATCCCAGCAGTGGCATTGCTGGGTCAAAAGGCAGTTCCATTTTTAGTTTTTTGAGGAAATTCCAAACTGTTTTCCACAGTGGCTGCACCAGTCTGCGTTCCCACCAGCCGTGTACTAGGGTTCCCTTCTCTCCACATCCTCACCAGCACTGGTTGTTTGTTGATTTGTTTATGATGGCCATTCTGGCTGGTGTGAAGTGATATCTCATTGTGGTTTTAATTTGCATCTCTCTGATGGCTAGCAATGCTGAGCATCCTTTCATATGTCTCTGAGCCCTCTGTATGTCCCCCTTAGAGAAATGGCTGTTCAGGTCCTTTACCCATTTCTTAATTAGGTATTTGTCTTCCTGGAGTGGAATCATGTGAGTTCTTTATGTATTTTGGTGATCAAACCCTTGTCTGAGGTATCACTGGCAAATAGATTTTCCATATGGTTAGTTCCCTTTTCATTTTGCTGATGTTTCTTTAGCAGTGCAGAAGCTTCTTTTTTTGATGAAGTCCCATTTGTTCATTCTTTCCTTTATGTCCCTTGCTCTAGGGGACATATCAGTGAAAATATTGCTACATGGAATATCTGAGCTTTTCCTGCCTATGTTCTTCTCTAGGACTTTTATGGTGTCACAACTTATATTTAAGTCTTTTATCCACCTTGAGTTTATTTTTGTGTGTGGTGTAAGTTGGTGGTCAAGTCAAGTTTCTTTCTTTTTTTTTTTTTTGCATGTAGCTGTCCAGATCCCCCAACACCATTTGTTAATGAGGTTATTTTTACTCCATTTTATGCTTCTGCCCCCTTTGTCGTACATTAATTGTAAGGTCAACTAATTTTTCACACAGAAGCCAAAAACACTCAAGGAGTAAAAAATAGTCACTACAATAAATAATGCTGAGAAAACCATGTATTCATAGCAAAAAAAAGAAAGAAAGGAATTGAACCCTAACTTATATTACTCACAAAAATTCATTTAAATAGACTAAAGAGTAAACATAAACCCCAAACCATAAATATCCTAATAGAAAACACAGGGGAAAATCTCCGTGATACCAAACATGGCAAATCGTTTTTTGGATATAACACCAAAAGCATAAGTGACAAACAAAAATAAACATATGGGACTACATCAAATTAAAAAGCTTCTACATTCCAAAATAAGTAGTAAATAAAATGAAAAGACAACCAATGGGATGGGAGAAAATATTTGAAAACCATGTATCTGATAAAAGGTTAATATCCAGAATATATAAGGAACTCATACAACTCAATGGCACAAAAAACCAAATAATCTGATTTTAAAAATGAGCAAATGACCTGAATAACCATTCATCCATTAAGTCATACAAATGGCCAATAAGTGCCTAAAAAAGTACTCCACATCACTAGTCATCAAGGAAATACAAATTAAAACAACAATGGATTATCACATCACACATTACAATGGCTATTATCAAAAAGACAAAAGATGAAAAATGCTGACAAGAATTTGGAGAAAAGGGAACACTTGTGCACTGTTGGTGGGACTGTAAATTGACACAACCACTATGGAAAACAGTGTGGAGCTTCCTTAAAAAATTAACAGTAGAACCATCATACGATCCAGCAATCCCACTTCTGGGTATAGATGTAAAGAGGATGAAATTGCTATCTCAATGAAATACCTGCACTTTCATACTCGTTTCAGTATTATTCACAATGGCCTAGACATGGAAACAACCTAAGTGTCCATTAAGGGATGAATGTATAAAGAAAATGTTGTGTGTATCCAATGAAAAATTACTCAGCCATAAAAAAGGAAATTCTGTCATGTGACAACATGGATGGATCTTGAGGGCATTATGCTAAGTGAAACAGTTCACAAAGAGGAAGACAGATACTATATGATATCAATTATATGTGATATCTAAAAACACTGAACTCATAGAAGGAGAGAGTAAAATGGTGGTTGCCAGGGGCTGAGAAGTAGGTGAAATGAGGAGACGCTGCTCAACGGGGAGAAACTTCCAGTGAAAAGAGAAACGAGTAAGTTCTGGGGATCTAATGTACAGAAGATGACTATAGTTAACAATAGTGTATTGTATACTTGAAAGTTGCCATGACAGTGGATCTGAAATGTCATAAAAACAAACCATGGTAATTATGTGAGGTGAAGCATGTGTTAACTAATACCATTGTTGTAAACATTTCACAATCATCACATTGTATGCTTTAAATTTATACAATATTATGTGTCTATTATATCTCAATAAAGTTAGAAGCAAAAAAAAAAACTATCATATTTTTAAGAAGAGAGTGATATTCTTAGCTGAATATCACTAAATCCAGGATGAGTGAATGATTCGGTGTCCCCAAATAGGACCAGTTACATAATTTTCAGGGCATAACACAAACTGAAAATAGAGGGCGCTTTGTTCAAATATCATTAAGAATTACAAGCTACCCACAGCACTGTCAAACCAGGCACACGGCCCTGCCTAGCGCCAAGCCCTGTGAAGCCAGCCCTTCACGGAGGCCTGACCTCTGTTTGGATCCCGCCTCCCATTTCTTCCCTGCTGTACTAGCGAAAGTTACACAGACAAATGAAATAAACTCGTCCAGCTTCAACTTAATTGAAGCTGATCAGGCAAAATCTAAAGAGCAAGATAATGACCCTTCCTACCCTCTTTTGCAGACAGAGGGAGTTTTACATGGTTACCTCCTAGGCCCTATTCATAGCTGACAGATAGTGTCAGGAAGCACATACACTGCAGGCCTTGCTACTGTTCAAATGTCTCTATCAATTCCAGGCAGCTTATGACTAGAGCAATGTGAGGTCTCTGTTGTTAAAAAAAAAAAGAAAGAGAGAGAGAGAGAGAAAGAGAGAGAGGGAGATACAGAGAAGGCAAAAGAATGAAGGCAAGGAGGAGGGAGACAGTCACAGGCCTCACGAGAACGCGAACTACTGTTCCTAAAATTTTCGTGTCCTAACTACACAAGAGGAATCCTGGTCTTCATCAGCTGGGTGTCGAAACGTTAGAGACTCCTAGATCTCTCCAACTTGGCCATACCAGAGAATATGTGACATCAATTAATGATTCATAGTTTGTTCTCTCTGGATAAAGGCAAGAAAGTGACAAACACTGAGACCCCATGCTTTCAATTTGTATCGAGATATGAGCAGTTTTATTAAAAGTGTGGTCTAGAATATATTATAGACTAAACTCACTCAATAATAATAATAACAATAACAACAACAACAACAATAATAAACAGGTCACCAGACGTTGTATTTCTAGGCTAGGTCAGATCTTTGAGGTCCTCTGGTGTGAGGTCAATCTTTGGGGTGGGGGGTGGTGTCATGAACCATATACACATTATTTTGCAGAGTTCCCCAAGAGTTTTATGGAGTCTACAAAAACCCTCAAGTCCTCAAACACCCTCACAGGTCAAGGGCTACAGAATTCCCTCATATAGTGTAAAATCCCTAAGTGTCCTTTTGAGCCACGTAGAGATAATAATGGTAGAACAGAGGTGAACCTTGAGGATATTATGCTAACTGAAATAAGCCAGTCACAGGAAAAAAAGTGGTGCCTGATTCTACTTACCCGAGTTATCTAAAATACTCAAATTCATAGAATTAAAGAGTTGAAGGATGGTTACCAGGGGCTTAGGGCCATGGGAAACAGGGAGTTATTAAGGAATTGGGACCGAGTTTCAGTTAGGCTGGATAAATAAGTTCTAGAGATCTGCTGTACAGCATTGAACCTATAGTTGATAATAATGTACTGCACACTTAAAAAAGTGTTAAGAGGGTAGATTTTATATTGTGTTATTTGACAGGATCATTGTGAGTACTAAATGAGATAGCTTAAAAAAGTCCTTCAAGTGGGCTTGACACGCTTCCCGCATCTTACCTCAGACCTTCATGTTATCCTGCATGGTGAGTATTGTGAGCACCGCTGGACACCCCTGTAGGACTCATCGCCCCAGCTGCTCGGAATGTTGGTAGCTGACAGCCATCAGGGGAGTCTCTCCCCCTTGGGATAGCTCAGGCCAATGTGTGGCAGCTGTCAACATATAAAAGCCTGGCCCCACTGCCTCCTTACATCCCATCTCTAAAGAGAACTCCCACCATCAAAACTTGAGCAAAACTGGTTGAGGTTTTCGCTGAGAATGGAGCATAATCAACTCTGTCGGATCCTTCATGCTCCCTGGAGGGCTTCTCTAATGAACTTCCTGCACACAGTCCCCAGCTGCGAGTTTGCTCTGGAGAACTTGGTCTGGGACTATATTACCTCTAGAGCCACATAAAGCTGTCATATCTTGAGTCCACGGCCAATATTCCTAAGAAAGTGCTTGGAGAATCACAACAGGGAAGGGCGGGAGGCAGAAGAGAGAAGGAGGGGAGGATGGCAAGACAATGCGGCTCCTGAGAGCTCTCAGAGATGGCAGATGACAGGGGACTAGAGGTAAGAACTATCTTTCAAGGGTAACCCTTAAGAAAAATGAAGGGGCAATAGATATAGGCACGAATGCTCTGGAAACTTAGTCAAAAGACCAGTGACTCCAGTACAGAACAAGAAAGATAATAAGCTGCTACATCAGGAGGCAGCTTGTCTCATGAAGAACGCTTACATTGGGGAAGTTTAAAAGCAAGATGGAATGGAGTGAGCAAAATGGCTAAAGAAGCTGAGCCTTGAGTTCGGGATCTACCGCTCACCCTGTTACGGGAATTCACTGCTAAGATGGCCCCATAGCAGGGACTGTGGAAATTTAGGAACAAGGAGCTGAGTTGATCATGAGACTCACAGACTAGAGAATTGGAAACTGAATGAGAGAACATATTCACAATGATATACCTGATAAGGAGTTAATATCCAAAATTTATAAAGAGCTTATAAAACTTAACACCAAAAGAAAAAAAATACAATTTAAAAATGGGCAAAAGACCTGAACAGACACTCCTCCAAAGAAGATACACAGATGGTCAATAGACATATGAAAAGATGCACAATGTCACTAATATTCAGAGAAATGCAAATTAAAACCACAATGAGATATCACCTCACACCTGTCAGAATGACTATCATCAACAAATCGACAAACGTGTTGGCGAGGATGTGGAGAAAGGGGAACTCTTATGCACTGTCGGTGGGAATATAGATTGGTGCAGCCACAGTGGAAAACAGTACGGAGATACCTCAAAGAATTAAAAATGGAACTTCCTTATGTCCAGTGATATCACTTTTGAGAATATATCTGAAGAAACCCAAAACACTAATTCAAAAGAACATATGCACCCCGTGTTGACTGCATTGCTATGCACAATAGCTAAGATTGGGAAGCAGCAAAAGTGTCCCTCAGTAGATGAGTGGATGAAAAAGCTGTGGTTCAGTTATACAATGGAATACTGTTTGGGCATAAAAAGAAGGAAATCTTACTTTTTTGCAAAAATATGAATGGACCTGGGGAGTATCACACTAAGTGAAATAAGCCAGTCAGAGAAAGACAAGGACCAGAGTACCATATGTTTTCACTTGTATGTGGAATCTAATGAACAAAATAAACCTAACAAACAAAACAGAAACAGACTTACAGATGCAGAGAACAGACTGACAGCTGTCAGAAGGGAATGGGGTTGGGGCTGAATTAAAAAGGTGAAAGAATTAAGCAAACAAAAAAAACCCCAACTCATAGACAAAGTCAACAGTATGATGATTACCAGAGGGTAAGGGGTGTGGGGTTGGTGGTGGGGGAGGTAGAAGAGGGTATAGAAGGGATATACGGTGATGGAAGGAGACTTGACCATGGGTGGTGAACATATAATACAATGTACAGATGATGTATTATAAAATTGTACACTTGAAACCTATATAATTCTATTAAACAATGTCACTTCAATAAACTCAATAAAAATTTAAAAAATAAATGAGTGCAATGAAAAAAAAAAAAGAACTGATGGCAGCAACTGGCTTTTAAACCACAACGGGACCTAACATCTGTGAAGACAGATGTCCCTGTTATTAAAGTGATGTGGTCCTTTCTGTACCCACTCCCTCCTTGGCTCAAACAAAATCTTATCAAATTACTTGCCACTCTACTGCTCTTTCCTATGACCAACTTTAAAATTATAATCATTTGTTATAGGTGTAAAGTCTTCCTTTATTATAACTCCTTTTATATGGCTTTTTGAAATTATGACATATATATTTAATACTTTATTAACTTAATAAAGCAATAGGTACAAGTATAAAAGTGATGGGCAGAACCTTAGAAAGTGGTATGGATGGCACACTCCCCCATTCACCTCTTAAATAATCATTTTGAACTAATCCTGGGTTATAAATAAAAACTTGCTTCTCACATCTTGTCCCTTTAACCTTCACCCTAATTTGGAGATGTTTGTATTGGGAGATCCTCTCCCAGGTTTTCTGGGAGGGCAGCTCTCAGCATCCTATGATACTCATTTTGTCATCTTGGTGCTTGGAAACTTCCCCACTGATTTTTGCATGAAAAAACTGAGAACAAAATAGCAGATGCTACAAATTAACCAGAGGAAAAGTAAAGGCAGAGTATTATTCCATGATTAAAGGTCCTGGAGTTTTCCACCAGTGACTATTTAATTGTGAAATATAAATGTCTAAAGAACATAAGACAGAAATTTTAAACTCTGAATCCAGGCCACTGTTATCTAAGAGTCCAAGTAGCTCACTAATTCCAACAAAAGCCATCCCTAATGTATTATGACACTGTGAGTTAGATAATTAAAGATACAGGCATTATTTCCAGAAAGTTATTGTTTTTGAGGTTACTTCAAAGGAATGTAAACCCTCAAAAACCATGTATTTCACTCTTGGTCATCTCCAATTTTACCATTAGCACACACTGTATCTATCATATTAATTTATTACCATTTTATTTATTTTTCATTTTTTAATTTTTATTTTTTAAATTTATTGGTGCTCAGTTACAGTTGCCCTGCCTTTTTCCCCATTGCTCACCCCTACCCCATCCCTCCCATTCCTACAGTCAATCCCCCCTTGTCTACACCCATGAGTCCTCTATTCATGTTCCTTTGCTTGCCCTTCATTTATTGTCATTTTATTAAAACAGATTCTGCTCTGGAACTTGGATAAAGATTGAGAACTTTCAGAATAAAAACACAGAGATTACTTTGAATTTCTAAGGTTTAGCCAAGTTTTAATTACATCCTATTATCAAACAATATATTCTGACATGGGGTTTGATTGTTGTTTTAGTGCTTAGAAAGAGACAGGAAGGCATGCAGGAGGATACTTAATCTTCAGTCCACTGGTTTCCATAAGAATAACTTTCCCTAAATGTTCTTGGCTTCTATTCTAATTACCTTACTCCTTCCTTAGAGCTAGAGAGCAACATGCTTGGTGCAATTTCTAGAGGAGGGATTCATTATTAGAAAAGTCACTGTTGCCTCAGACCTCATCCTCATTCTTCTATATCAGCTTTATTAATAAATGATAAAATTTACAGGTGGTCTCCCTTTACCTATCCTTTTGTCTCATCTCTCAACTGGCTCAAAATTCAAATGAGAAAGGAAAGTACTTATTATCCAGCAGCTAATGAGCAGAATTTGAATATCTCAAATTCTACCATTGAATATTAGACACTGGCTCTGGATAGGTGGGGAAGTGAGCGGGAATTTTAAACAGTTTGGAACAGTAGTTAAAGAGTGACATTTCAACAGAGTCCATCTGGGGTATTACTTAAAAAAGAAAATTGCTAGACGAGGGTCCAGAAAACCTGGGTTCAAATCTCAGTATTGCCTTTGTCAACTTTGCCTCTGTGTCAGAGTAAATTGGAACAAATCAGGTAAAAGTTATTTCAGTCTCTGAACCAGATGATTTCCATGTTCTATTCAGCTTCAACATTCCATGGTCCCAAGTCTGGGTGCATTGGGCCTGCCTACTGATTTTGATAATTGCTGAATTCTTCTTCCTTTCTTTTTCTAATAGTTCTCAAAGTCTAGGAAGACAAGTTGTACCACCAGGGATCTCTTGCTTAAAACTGAGAGAGACCTTTTGCTTTGGCTTGGTAGGTTCTACACTTTCTCTTATTCTGTCCTCATCCTTTCTCTTCAGTACTTACAAAAACCTCTCAGTCTGAGACATGATAGAAAATGCAACCCAACCCTCTAGGCTGGAGTTGAACGTAGGCATTCCTATGATTTGAAAGCTCTCATACTATGGTTGTCTTAATAAGCAAACTTTCAAAATATTTTTTAAAGGTTCTCAATGTTTCTTGGGAAGGTATGTCAAGGCTGTGAAACTGAGAGACATATATTTGAGTGCACAGCCACCTCTCAAATATGGCTCAGACTATGAAGAAGTCCTTCCCAGCTACTCAGTGTTCCCTAGTGAATATGATGGCTATGGAAACAGGACAAGTGAGAAAGTTGGGGAACTGAAAAAGGAAAGAAAGGGGAAGGAAGGGAGGGAGGGAGGGAGGGAGGAAGGAATATTTACACTATTAAGTACCAAGCATTAAGTTAGGCACATTTACATTCTTTGCTTTGTTTAATGAAGACTAAGCCCAAAATGTAGCATTAAAGTTTCCAGCACCATATTGATATACTCTACCAGCTACTTGATTTCTTCTTTTCTATTTGAAATGATGCCTTCTAGAGCATGCGGTTGGCACTTCCTCTAAGAGAAGACCCACATTTCTTAGCAGTTAAATTTGGCTTGACTGTTGGAGTTCTCTTTCAAGTGCTTGGCCAGTCTTCTCCATTAGTTGGAACAAAACTGAGCAGACTGGTAACAAAGACTCATTGTTCCGCTGTCCCAGAACTAACTCCTAAAGGCCTCTTGACTTTTCAAGTAATTCCTATCTGATAGATGTACAGAGGGGAATGGAGCAAAGTGAAGAAGGGGAGGGAGAGGCAGCCCTACAGATGACCTTGGAACAGTGTAAATGATGTCTAATGTTCAGCAGTTATAGGCTATCAGACACTAATATACTCTCTGGGCTGAACCGAATAGGCCCATTACTCTCAACTGCAATTCACCATCTGTGAAGTGAGCTGGTGGCTACTGACGAGACTACAAATGGCACCTGATACCGAAAAAAGACAAGGAGGGGATCGCGATGTAAAACCAAGGGGAGAGCAGACAGGGACCTAGACTGACCCAAGGCCACGCAAGGGTGAGAGGAATGAAACATTAGCCTTCAGAACAGCTCCCAGGTGACCCTCACCGTTCAGAAGACAGGATTTAAAGACCCTAGCTGACTGAGTGGAAGTTTCGGGGATCAGACGTTTGGTGTCATTAGCAGAGATGTGCACAGCTGGAAACCACAAAACCCTCCCACTATCAGGCAGCTCCTTTCAGTCTGTCGTCACAATTCATTAGCTCCCTCTGACATTCATTTGACATCATTTCAGGAAAGGGATCTAAAAACAGCCCAAAGAAAAGAAAGAGACTGGGAAGAATGATGGCTACTGATACAGAATAGCTCATCAGTTCTGAATAAAGATGAGGATGATAATGACAACATGTGATACAGCCCAATGGCATGTTTTTATTCCCATTATGAGCAATACCACTTGATAGATGTGGCTTTAAAATTGTACATAAAACTGTGTTTCAATCTGGACTCTACCACTTAGGAGTTGTCACGGGTGAAATTGTGCTCCCCCAAAATCCACATTTTGAAGGCCCACCCCCTAATGTGCTTGTAATCAGAGATAGGGCCTTTTAGGAGGTATTTAAGAGTGAGACACTAACCTGACAGGGCTGGTGTCATTATAAGCAAAGAAAGATGCACTGGGGACCTCTCTCTCCACACATACACAGAGGAAAGCCCATGTGAGGACACAGAAAGAAGACAGCAAGGTGGGAAGAGAGGCCTCTCCAGAAATCAACCCTGCTGGAAACTAGATCTTGGACTTCCAGCCTCCAGAACTGTGAGAAAATACATTTATTACTTAAGCCACCAAGCTGGTGGTATCCTGTTATGGCAGCCTGAGCAGACTCACACAGGAGCAATGTTCGCTTAGACAAGGTATAATGATATCTTGGACAGTTTGAGGGCATATTCAATATTGAATATTGAGAGCCTAGCATGGCAGCTGACACATAGGCATCTCTAAGTACCTTCTGAATGGCATTCCAAGCAAAGGGACTGGGTTGAGGATGCATAAGCTCTAATCTTCTGCCTAAAATAAAGCTACCAGGCACCAGAAGCTGGCCCCCTGAGAAATAGCAGAGGCCCTTTCAATCTAATTAAGAAGGGTGGGGGGGCATCATTCAATGAGCACCTTCTGTACACCGTTTACTATGCTAAGAACCCTCATGCTCACTGTCTCATTCTTAAAACAACTTTGTGAAGGAGATGGCCGCTGCTTAGAAAAGTTAAGGGTCTTGCCCAAGAACATGATTAAGCGGAGACGATGAGGGCCCAGATCTGCGGGACTGCAGAGCCATCCAGACTGCCCGCATGGCCCCTCTGAGGTAAGCCTAAATGCGGAGGACACTCAGCCTGGTGCAGTGAGCCTGCTCACCTGAAAACGCGCACAGAACTAGCAAGCAAGAGAGAGTGGTCTGCTCAAATAAAGTACAATGGATAAGTCAAGGACCATGAAGAACTTAAAATAATCTCTTCTGGGAATACCTCATGACATGCAAAAAGTACTGTGATAAATAAGAGAAAAGCAGCCTACACAGCTATTAAAAAGTGTGATTCAACTTGTATGTATGTGTGTGTCTGACATTCATTTGATATTATTTTAAGGAAAAGGTATCGTGTGGTATGCATTTAGATATGTAAATATTCATAGATATAAAAGGCTAGAAGGAAATTACAAAAATGTTTCTTTTATAGGGTAATTTTCTTCCTCTTCATACTTCCAGTGTTTTCTGTAATTTAAAAAATTATTTATTGTATTTTTTTATTCACTGAAATTCATACATTAATTAGAGGTCTTCTGTTTGAACCTAGTGTCTTTTTTCTGTTCTTGAATCTCATCCAGGATATCACATTACATTTAATGATCATGTGTCCTTGGGCTCCTCTTGGCTGAGACAGTTTCTCAGATTTTACAGGTTTTTGATGAGCTTAATTATTTTGAATATTGCTCAAGTATTTTGTAGAACATCTCCCAGTGGAGATTTGTCAGAAGTTTTCTCATGATTAGACTGGGGTTATGTGTTTTGGGAAGAAAGACCACTGAGGAAAAGTGCCATTTTTATCGCCTCATATCAAGAGTACAAATTATCAACAAACTTATCCATGTTGATTAGACGAAGAGTTTGTCAGGTGTCTCCACTGTATAGACACTCTTCTCCCCCTTCCCCATGCAGCGGTCTTTGGGAGGAAGTCATTATGAGCGGCCTGCTGGAAAGAGCGGGGGGCTGCGTTCCGCCTCCTTGAAGAGGAGTGTCTACATAAACGATTTGTAATTCTGCACCAAAGATTTGTTTAATTTCCACCACTTATTTGCTTGTTGGTTGATTTAATCATTTACTTATAACAGCATTCACTCATGGATATTTATTTCATACTTAGCGATCTAACTAAACACTCTTTTGTTACTGAATTTTTTCCAGCTTTGGCCGCTGGGAGCTCTTCAGCTGACTGCTCTGTCCCTTCGGCCTATCACATCATCACGGGTGTTTTGTTTATAGAGTAGTTGTTTACTTTCTGGTACGGAAAGATGCTCTAGGTTCATAAGTTCCTGCCCTAGTACTAGCATCAGTCATTTTATCCTTTCTAACAGCCTCTGTCCTTTAAGTAGTATATTTAGGACATTCTTATGTAAACTCATTAATAGTTGGTTTAATATTCTCCATGTTTGTATATTTTCTTTCTTTCCCCAGCCCTTTTCTTCTGCTCTCTCTGATTTTAATAAAACACTTTATATGATTCCACTTTGTCTTTTCTCTTAGCATATCACATATACTTCTCAAAAATTTTACTGGTTGCTAGAGTATCCAATATACATTTTAAGTAATCTAATTCAACTTTGAAATAGCACTATACCACTTCATGTATAGTGCAAGTATCTTAAAACAGTATTCCTAACTCCTTCCTCTCCTTCCTCATGACATTGCTATCATTTATTGCACTTACCCATATGCCATAATCACCCAGTCCATTGTTACTACTGTTCCAATGGTTTAACCAATAGGTCCCACCATAACTAGTCTCTGGAGAGAAAACTTAACTGTTTTACCTTTCAAAGTAAATATCTGCAAGTAGGAGTACTGTCTTCTATGGCTTAAGTAGTTGCCTTGGTGAGCCCACACAGGGTGTAGCAAAAATACGTTGACAGCTGTAAATGAGACGATTTATTCTTGTGTTGTTGTTTATTAATTATTGTATTATTTTCCACACAAACAACTGTAAACCTACTTTTGTCCCACCCTGTATATAAGGGTTCAGGGCAGCACCATTGCCAGGGCAGGATGGTTGCATGAAGATAGGTTCAAGCCATATTTCTGCCACCAGCTGGGCCAAGCCAATTAACCCTTTGGTCTCTGCATTTATTAATCTAGGATAATATTTATGTCATACGGATGCTATGGGAATCAAATGATATCATCTACATGGAAAGCACTGTATAAACTGTGAACTTCTATTCCTATAAAAATAATATATTGGTCAGAAGTCTTCTGAAAGCATGGATTCTCTCTCTTACACACACACACACACATTTCCTGGAGCTGTGACAGATCCATGTCTTCAGAAATAAAAATGCTATCTACCTTTCCAGCAAATCATACCAAGATGCTAATCTGGCATCCTTTATGGACTGCTTTTGGCCCTTCCTTGGATAGAATTTTCTTTCATGAATCCAAAGGCAACTATTTGTTAAACTCCCAGCTATTACATGTGTGGAGATGAGAGCATGAGAGAGAGAAAATTAAAAGGACACTGTCGACTGAAAATGAGTCACCAGTGTATCCATCTAATGTCACAGCAGTCATGACACAAAGGCAAAAGATGATAAGCCTAGAGGATTTGGTAACCAACCTTTTCTGGCACATTCCTCCTTCCTTCCTGTCATCTCTCCAATGTTTCCTTAGTGCTGCCAAAGAAGCAGTGTCTGAGAGTCTCCAGTGTCAATACGTCATGCACCATAAGCTGAGCCTTCAAAGTAAACAAAAAATTAATAAGTTCGAAGTTCATTAGGAATTCATCACTGTGTTCATAATTGTGTGAAAAGTTCAGGGGTTCAGAAGCAATGCATGTGGAGTTCTCTCTTAGAAATGAGACCCCAAGCTTTTAGTTTTGATCCAGTGGCTGAGAAAGGAAACACTGTGAGAAAACAGGTCGCCTGTTATTGTCTGTGCATACTTCAGTTATAAACACACCATCATCGTCATGTTGGAGAGAGGGACTGGAACAGCATGACGGTGAAGGTGACAACCTTGTAGTCAAAGACTGGGTCAATTGGAATGTTGGCTGTCTGGAAATAGGAGATATCTTTGAGATAAAACTCCCAAACTGGCTCTCCACACCACCTGGAAACTTTCATAAAAGTTCTCATTCTAGAGGTTCAGGGTCTAGGGCACATACCCCTGTTTTTACATTACCCTAATCTGCATTATTCTGGACACTCTAAATTTCACACTCATCAGTCTTGCTCCTGTAAACCTTATTTTTCTGCACACACACAAAAAAACTCAACCCCTAGTATCTATTTGGTTCATTCTGCTACATACTAGTTGCCCAGGGTTGGGGATCCTGGTCCACCCTCCCCTTTGATTCTCTAATTAATCTGCAATAAATGAAGGCTCCAAGTGTTTTATGGCATTTCAATTTCCCATTCGCCTCTGACATTTGGAGGGAAAATGGAACACACAGCAAGACCTTTGAACAAGAAGTAACAGCCGTTAAATTGAAACACGGTGCAAGGTTTTTCTAATCGTGGGTTCATAATACGTGTGTTCATGGAAAGTGATATGATTGTTGCCTGCAGCAAAACCAGATGCTCTCTGATTTCAGTCGATCAATGTTGCTATGGGGTAGTAGTTCAATGCCTGAATTCATGAAAAGGAATTAAAGGGACAGTGTGATAATTCATTCTCCAGAGATCATACAATAATGGTGATGAATTAAAATGCAGTGAGTTTTAGATTCCATTCAGTAGAATCTAGCATAGAATTGTGGGGAAACAACTCCACTTGTAAACAAAGACTTAAAATTGATTCCTAACTTTGCTACTTCCCAGCTATTGGGCTGTAGGAAGGAAGAATATCACATAACAAGACTGTGACACTTGAATAAAATAATGCATATAAAGCACTGCCCAGTGCCTGCTCAATAGAGGCTGTTCACTGAAGAATGATGTGAAATAAACACTGTAATAGTATGTTGAAATACCATATTTAAGTTTTGCGTATACAGGTTATGTTAGTCTGCTAGGGCTCCCATAACAAAATACCACAGACTGGGAGTCTGAAACAACAGAAACTTATTTTCTCACAGTATAGAGGCTAGAAGTTCAAGATAAGCACGACAGCAGACTGGTTTCTCCTGAGGCCTCTGTCCTTGACTTGCAGATGGCTACCTTCGTGAGGTGTCCTCACATGGCCTCTCCCCACCGCATGTGCAGCCCTGGCGTCTTTCCTCTTGAAAGGACATCAGTCTTATTGAATTAGGGCCCTACTCTTATAACTTCAATTAACTATGGGGTTAGGCCTTCAACATATAAATTTTGAGAGACACAATACAGACATAAAAGAGGTATTACCTATAGTATTTGATATAATGATATATTATAAATACCAGTTCAAATTTTTAAAAAATTTTTTCTTTCTGAGAAATTCATTAGAAAAACATAAAACATTAACTCTAGCTTGTCTCTGAATAACAGTAAACTTTTTATGCCCCACCCTATCTCCATTTCTGCAAAGTAAACATTACTTTCAGTTTTTAAAACACTTGAATATCAGCTTCTCTGGTGGGCCCTGATTCTGAATCACCCTAGAAATAGGTAAGCTGACTAGACAACCTCCTTCTGGAGCTAGGGTCCTAATCATTTCCTTTTCTGATATCCTTCCACTGAAGTAAAAATTGAAGCACAGAGAAATAACCAGTGATAAATTCAGATGTTGGAAAATGGGAACGAGATTATCAGAACCAGCTTCCGTAGCCACCTCCCGGTCCAATTAACCCCATTCTCTCCCTTATCTAACCAACTGAACTTGCAGTCGCTGAAGTAAGCATTCTTCACTACCACTTTGATCATTCCACCATTTTTACAAAAAAAAAAAATCAATAACCTATTTTTCCTACTAAATTTTCCTGAAATTTCTCAAGATAACTTATGAAATTTTTCCTGTAATGTCTCTACCCAGATCACTAGCATCGTTTTTTATCCCCCCACTCAGCCCTCAGCCCTGCCCCCCCTGCCAGGAGAGAACAAATTTTCAGGCATTCCCTGCAGAGCACAAAGTTCTGACATGAACACACAGTAGGTCAGAGCCCCGCTTGCTCTCAGGCCTTGTCTGTTCACCTTTGATCCCCCATTGCAGCAGGATAGGTACATACCCTGATATATAAAAGAAAAATAAAAGATAAAGAATGGAAAGAAGGAATGTTTCCTTGTTTTTTTCTATCTATTTAAAATCTAGTACTAAATTTTCCCCTTCCAGGAACTCATCTAAAGACTAATTCGCCTAACTGATTGCCTTTGACTATATGACCCCCATTCTCATTCTTTGGTTAGATGCTGATGACAAGTACTTATTGACAAGTTGCTTTGAGGGTGGCATTTCATTAGAAAGCCATTATTGGAAAATTCTATGTCACCCAGGAGGTAGAACAAGCCTTTTTGCACAGTACACTCAAATGTTACTTTTGACCAACAAATTAAATGAGTATTTCACTCACTCTTATAGCCCATACTACCACTTATTTCTGAAGATTTAAACAAAGACGATAAATGAAGCAATTCACTATTCAATAATGTTTTTAAAATGCTTAGTTTGTGGCAGGAGTTGGTCTGAGAATGAAATATACATGCACTATTACTCAGGATCCCCACCAAAACCTGTGAAGGAAACTGGTATTAATCCAGTTTACCCACTAACCGCAGGCCACCAAATAAACATGTCACTGAGTCAGAATCCCAATGCAAACTGTTCTAACCCCATAGCCCCACAGTGATCCCATTATGTTTTGGTGCCTTTAAAATAGATTGTCTAGTTATTCTTATGCCAAAGACAGATTTTGCAAGATGTTTCTCCTTCTCACATTCTACAAGGAAAAAAAAATCAATAGGCAAAGACAGACATACATCCTTTCTCCCTACACATGGTAATTTCGAGGAGAAAGAGAATCCTATTTAATGAAGTCAACTTCGTTTGGACTAAATTGGAAGAGATACAAAGAGGTCATCTAGGTGAGTCCCCTGCCACCAAATAAAAACATGCCTTAAACATCCAAGATTAATTATTGATCATCTTTAGGCCATCTTGATTCTGTAACCAGCATCAGGAGAGCCTCTAAAACACCAATAAGCAGGTGTCCATATCCCTTATATGAGTCAGTATGGGACTGTCTCCGTGTCTTAGCAATTTGTGCAGATTCTCTAGTATTCCTTCAATTAAAGGAGACATGTAGGCATGTGGAGCTTTTTACTATTTGGATCTCATTCTTTATATCCAGCTAAATATTTTTCAAGTCTGTAATTACAGATCGCTTCAATTTTTGCCCTGGTGAGAGGAAAAGATTAAAAACGGTGTGTGTACACCAGAGGAGATGCTTTCAAGAAAATGCAAAGTTTATTCTTCAAGAAAGTTCAAGAGAATGAAAGGAAATGTTTTTTAAATACATCTGAAACCAAGGGGTTTTCATGTGCCCAAGCGCTGACTGAAGTCTGGCTGTGGATGTAATTACAGGGAGTTCCTCATTCCACAGATGAGTTTTAATGCTGTCGGCCGAGGGAGATAGGAACATAGAGTAACTGGCTGGCTGTGGGTGCAAATCATCTCCCTGCTTGCATTATCCATCTTCCAGGATAAGGTATTTCCTTTCTCGAATGAGTTGAGGTTGGAGGAAAAGAAAAGATATTCTGAGCTTTGAGACCCTTTATTAATAGCTCCGAGGGTATCTTACATCTGGAAAACTGACATGGTATTGCAAGGAGTAGAAATGTCTCTTTATGGATTGTGTGTGGATGCACGTGTGTGTGTGTGTGTGTGTGTGTGTGTGTGTGTGTGTTGGTTTTATTGAATTTTTGTTTCTTTGAGGTCAAACTACAAGTTGTCAGGATGAAGCATAAAATCATTAGTGCAAAACTCTTTCATCTTAGCACGTCCTAGGGTTACAGGCTGAGTTAAGGTCATTGAGAAAGATAAACCTTCAGTATCTCACCACATCCAAAGATCAAGACATTAGCTGAGGAAGGTCTCAAGTACAAAGCCCAGGCAGGAGATGCTACAAGAGAGAAACTGGTATATTCATTCTACATAACAATACCAACTGACTTTTTTGGTAGTACAAGTTTGGAAAGGGAAATAAAACATCAAAAATACACAACATATTAGTTTGCCTTGTGACTTTTGCAGGTTCCTTTGCTATGTGACTTTGCCACCACCCCACTGCCCCCTGTCCCCTGTCCCGAGGTACAGAGAACTTCCCAACTCCTTGTCTTTGGGATCTGCCATGTGATTTGTTTATCCAATTGAGTATCAATTGTACAGCAGAATCTGTACAAGCAGAGGCTTGAAACGTGCTTGTAGGGCTGGGTTTTTATTCATTTTACTCTATTGCTTCTGCAACCACCATGAAAACAACATGTTCCAAGCGGCTCATGATATTGAGAAGGATGAATGACACTCGGAGAGATCTGACCTGAACACGTGACCTGGAGCAGAGTCCAGCCCCGCCCACTGAGATCAGCACAGAAGCATGTCAGCGATGACCAATGACGGTGGTCTAAGCCACTGCATTTTGGAGTGGTTAGTTATCGTTATATAGACAGCATTTTGAGGGACAATGGACTAACAGAAGCTTTCAACATGGTTTTATTCAAAGACTTCCTTTAGAACTCTAATGAAAGCTATAGACTTTCTTCCTAGTGAAAGTATATATGTGTTTAAAATTTCGCACACGGTTTCAGAGGATTCATTGACCTAAACTGTCCAAGGAGACCTGGTTATGAAATAATAGTTGCTTTATTTTATGTCTAAATAAGATGTCTGAGCAAAATGGTAGCTTGACTAAGAATAATATTCAGAGGAGTAAAAATGTACCTGTTTTGTTTTGCAAATGAGCTCTAACAATTTCTTTAAGCGTGTTCTACTTTCCCCTCAGCATCCACATTCAATCCATAAATAAGTTGTAGTGGCAGCCCTTCAGAAGCACGCTTTGAAACTACCCACTATTTTCTACCTTCAATGCGACTACCCTACTTCAAGCCACCATCACCTCTTACCAGGATGACAGCAGTAACCTCCTAACTGGTCTTCATTCCTCTCCTCATGCCCCTCCATAATTCAGTCTTCACCCAATGACCAGGGGTTCTTTTCAAAAATTTCCCTGAGCGATATTTTGTTATTCTAATTCAAAGGGCAATATGGGTTTATGTCAATAAATAACTTTAAAACTCAGTTAAGAAATGAAGTTATATTTTGCCCAGTACTGTAGAAAAAAGGCATAATGCTTTTAATACAGGCTACCCTTCTATTCATTTCTGTGCCTATCATAATTTGTATAAAAATAAATCAGAAATTTAGTTAGGAAAGAAAGTTACAGGGGGGTAAGCAGAATGGTTTATGAATACACTTGTGCACATGTGCCAAAATATTTTAATATATAATAAATCAAGGGGAAATTCCAAATAACTTATAAAATAAATGTGCAACCTAATATTAATTGGGCAAAGCTACTAATGTTTGCTAGTTGAGAAAACTCAAATGTACAAAGACACCACACACACCTGGAATTCTCAACAAATTTACAAAGTCTGTTTACCAAGAAAGAAATAAAAAAGAATCTGTATAGTATATTTGCATGAATTTCTGATAACAGGGGTTTTACTAATGGGCACAATCTGCAACTGTATAAACTACAATTAAAAAAAATTGATTCTCCCAACATCTGCAACTCTGATTCTCCTAGAAGCAGAGCCCTGATAAATGTTTCCCTTTCTTTCTTAAGATTTTTACTTTTTTATTTCCTCAATTACAGTTTATATGCAATATTACTCTGTATTAGTTTCAGATGTACAGCAAAGTGGTTAGAAAATCATGTACTTTACAGATTGGTCCCCCTGCTGTAATCTACATCTCTGTAACTATTCCGCAATTCCCTTCCTTGTCGGCCATTCCATCTTTTGGAAATCAGGGGAGACTCAATGGAGGGGAAACCACTGGTGACATTTAAATCACAGGACGTCAGGTCCTGTGGAATTTTGTAAGTTAAATGATCCAACCAACAAACAAGTAAAGAATGTGAAATTAACAGGTACTTAATCTAGAATTTAGGAAGGCATATTTTTTAAATTTCTAAGGAAAAAATGTGATCCTAGGGTCAGAAACTCTCAAGAGGAAAATTCCAAAAGAAAAGAGAATGTATAAAATGAATATCCAGCTATGCAATAGTTGTGAGTACACAGGGAACTCTCTGACAGTCTCAGAACTAGGTAAACAATGATTCTGGTGATGATCAAACTAAGTGTCACTTATTCAAGTCAAAAATCAAAAATTTCCCTTGAATTTTTTTATTTTCCTCACTATAGCATATAAGGTGCTTCAGTCTTCCACACATTCTTATAGCTTTATACCCAACTTTCTTATATTGTTGATAACAGGTCCATTCTTTCATCTTTGTGCATAGCTTTCAAAAATCAGAGCCTATTAAAAATGCTTAAGACAAGAGATAGTACTTTTAATTTATAATTGTTATTTATTTTCATTTATGTTTATATAAACAAAATAAGAAAGAACTACTCATATACATGGGGAAGGTGGTGTCACGGTTACAGACAACATCAATGAGACATCCAACAAATGCTCATTGTACACCTGCTTTGTGCCAGGCACTTCACTAGGCCCTGGGGACTAGCAACAGAGGACACAGAGACAACTGCAGTGTGTCACAATCCAGCAGGAGGAGCTGCTTTACCTTGGGTAGTCAAGGCAGACGTTGCTAATGAGGCTGAACCTGCTGCCTGAAAGGTAAGAGAAGCAAATCAAATGAAGAAGTGTGATCAGCAAGTCCGAAGCCTGGGGAAGTAATAAATGGTGCATGTATCACAGAAAGTTTAATAGCACAGGTAGCTGGAGCATGACAAGTAAAGGGTAGAAATAAATGGACTGAAGTCAGAGAGGCAGGCAGGATTAGCTTCTGTAGAACTGACCAGGATGAAATATTTAGATTTTATTCCATGGGTTACTTGAAGTCACCAGGTGATTTTAAGCAAAGAAGTGTGTCACATGACGATTAGCTTTGTGGACTGATCATTCAGCTGCTGGGTGAAAACTAATTGTAGACGGGCAAGGAGAGCTGGGCATGGAGACCAGTCAAAACATCACTAAATAGATAGGAAAGATAAAGATAGCTTGGACGTCTTGGTAGTAGTAAAAATGAAAGTTGTCGACAGACTCTAAATGTGATTTTAAGGTACTTCTACCAGGTCTTAATAAAGGATTAGATTATGGTGTGTGAGGGGGAAAAAACAAACAAAACTAAAAAATGATGCCAAGGTTTTTCTGTGGGGTTTTTTTTGTTTGTTTGTTTTTGTTTTATTTATTTGGTAACAATAAGCAGATGATAACCATATAAATAAAGTAGAAATCCATGGGTCAAAATTCATATAAATAAGCAAATTAAATAATGAGAAGAGAAATTATTTATTGGCAGTGGAATGCCAACTAATAAATGTTGAAGGAATGATATTATTGTAGAAAATCATCATTTGGCAACAATCATAGTCATAATTTAACCAAAAAATAATAGATGCTATAACTTATGGGTAAAATTTGGATATAGATGGGATATTTATGTAGTCTCGCAGTACCTTCCAAAACTACTTATTTAGTCCAGGAAGCACAGAGAGTCCCAAACAAGATGAATGCAAAGAGGTCCACTCCCAGACACATCATAATTAAAATGCCAAAGGTTAAAGATAAAGAGGGGGTCACAAAAGCAGCAAGAGAAAAGCAGTGAGTTACCTACAGGGGAGTTCCCATAAGACTGTCAGCTGATTTCTCAAAAGAAACTTTGCAGTCTAGAACAGACTGACAAAAAATATTCAAAGACATGAAAAGCAGGGACCTACAGTCAGGATTGCACTACCTGGCAAAGCTACAATTTAGAATCAAAGGGCAGATAAAGAGCTTCCCAGACAAGGAAAAACTAAAGGAATTCATCATCACCAAGCCATTATTATATGAAATGTTAAAGGGACTTATTTAAAGAAAAAGAAGATGGCCAAAACTGAACAATGAAATGGCAAAAAACACAAATCTATCAACAACTGAATCTAAAAAACAAACTAAGAAAACAAGACAAGCAGAATCATGGATACAGAGAGTGTTTTGATGGTTGCCAGGTGGGATGGGGGTGTGGGGAATGGGGGAAGAGGTGAGGGGATTGAGAAGAACAAATAGGTAGTTACAGAACAGCCATGGGGATGTAAAGTTCAGTATAGGAAATGGATAGCCAAAGAATTTATATGCATGACCCATGGACTTGAACAATGGTGGGGGGACTGCCTAAGGGAGTGGGGGGTGCTGGGTGGAGGCGGGGCAAAGGGATAAAAATCAGGACAACTGTAATAGTACATTCAATAAAATATAATTTAAAAAAGAAACAAAAAAAGAGTCACTTTACAGTGATATTAACATTACTAATAACTAAACTGAAATTGAAACTGTATGCGACCTGATAGGATACAAAGAAAAGATGACATTGATTCCGAACAAAAATTGTACAACTTCAGTCTAATCATGAGGAAGCATCAGGAAAACCCAAATTGAGAAACATGTAAAATAACTGGCTTGTAATCTTTAAAAATATTAAAGTTATAAAAGCCAAAGGAAAACTAATGAAAATTTTCCAAATTAACAGACTATTAAAAGAACTACAGTAAGTAAATGGAACATGATTTTGATTAGATCCTAAAGACTGTGACTGGGAGAACTGGCAAGCCTTGAGTGAGTTCTGTGGATTAGTTGGCAGCAATTCTCCAGGTTAATTTCCTGAGTTGGGTAGTTGCATTGAAGTTTATAGATATAAGAGTATGAAGTTCTTTCCAGGAATTAGACACTAAGATATTCGAGGGTGTTGAGACATCATGAATACAACTTCCTCTCAAATGATTCAGGAAAAAAATTCTTGGAATTGTTTTTGCAACCTTTCTGAAAGTTTAAAAGCATTTTTAAAGAAATAGAAAAAATAGCTAAATTATTGTATTATGATTTTTATGTTGTTTTGTTTTTGTTCTTATTAAAAAAAATTGTGTTTACACTGAATTGAGAAATAGCGGCTAGGGTAGATAAAAGATAGTAAGAGTCTCTGGGCCAGAATGAATCAAACAACAGAATGCTGAAATTTTTACAGAGTCATGGTCTGAAATCTCTTAACATTCATAGTGAATTGGAGAGATGCTAACTTAAAGGAGGGAAATTGCTCTCCCGCACAACGGTGGATTTTAAAATTGCCAACCTGCAAGCCTGATCATTATCCTAAGCATTGTTGCAGAACAGGTAATTAAGAATATGGCTTGAAGCATTTTGAAATGACTAGTGATCATTCGGAGCAATTGAACTAACTAAAAACTAAAAGTCATGGTTCCCTTTCATCTTTAGATAGGTGGTTTTAGACTGATAAATCATGGTATTGTGGCAGTGTATCTACTCATTGAGGACATGAATTATGTCTTCTCCAATATGTACTATGGGAGAATAATACTCTGCAGGAATATAGTGGGTGACCCACAAAAATGTTAATGAGAGGAGAGGGGGACAAGCAGTGAGGGAGAGAGGGAGGGAGGCAGTGAGGGAGGAAAGAAATGTGTTGGCATGGGATTTTAAAAATATTCAGTAGCTTGTTTAGGTGAATCAATAAATGACCAAGTAACCATACTGAAAATATTTCATTCATGAAGTAATGCCAGTGTGTTCAAGAATGAGCAGATGCATCTTCTAATTCTTTCAAGTTCCTTCTGTCAACTCTAATTTTCCTGCAGGCTGCAATGTCTTCTCTATTAAATACTTTGAAAATATAGTCTAACATCCAGCTCTACTTTTACTTCTACTGGTCTTCTTCAGTATACGGGAATCCACCTTCAGCTCCATCATTCTACAAAAATTGTTCTTTCAGTAGACAAAAACGACACTCTAATTTACAAATGCAAAAGCATTTTTTGAACCAACTCCCATAGAAAACATTCTTCTAAGATTGTTTCTGACTAAAATTCTGCACCTTTAAGCTCTTCATTCTGCATGTGCCCACAGTTAAGGTAGACTTCTTTATAACATGGAAAGCTGTTATCAATAGTGTTTATGCCAATTTTTAAACTCAGAGCAATTTAGCTTTTCAAAGAGCTTTTAAAATGCATTTGCATGTGGCATATGATTTAAGAGACTCTGCAAAGGGGAATGCTAAGAGGAAATGAGATAAAGATATACAAAATAATGAGCATGATATAAAAAATAATGGTGTGATCCGATTAACCTTGTCCCATAATACAAGACTATGACAGTGTTTAGATCAAAGGAAAGTGATCTTTACATAATGTAATATTAATCCATGGAGCTCTGAAACAAGGGGTATTACTGAGATAAATTGTTCAACCTTTCAGATCAGGAGAAATTGCACAGTCCATTCCAGAGGCTGGGAGTTTTTTTTAATGGACTCTGTGCCCAGATGCGAGGCAGAGGCAATCATTATCTCAATCCCATAATCCATCACAGCTAAAACTCTCAGCATACAGTAAAAATTCTTTTAGACAGAGCACAACTAGATGAATATATGTGTGCTGTACATATGTTTGTGCACATACACAAACACACACAACTGAACTTTGTTAAGAAGAAACAAAAAGGTAAATAAAATAAAGCAAACACAAAATAACTAAGATTATATTATCCAATATTTTCTTTGAAGAAAAAGAACTATGTTGGATCATTTGAGTAACATCATATCTGCAACAGTGTTTCATGAAATACCAGTATAGTACAGTTCTCTTTTTCTAATGGTTAATTTCATAATATTTACTATACCTAGAGTTTTTGGTGGCAAAATATCTAATTCACTAGATTACCACTTTGGAAAAGGGTCAAGCATCCAAGGTGCTAGTTTAGGCTGTGTCCTTAAGTGGTTATGAGATGTCAAGTACCAAGATGTAATGGAAAGGATAATAGCTTTGAAGCCAGACAACCCTGGGTTTGAGTGATCAGATTGGAATGACTTCACCAGTTGTATAACTTTATTTAGTTATTTAAATTATGAGTCTTTATGTTATATCTTTGAAAGAGGAAACTGTAATAGAGGCTAAAATTTCCCTGCACATTGTAAGAACCCAATTAATATAATTTCTTCTTTCTTCATTAACAAGCCAAGAGTTTTAGTTTCCATACCTATACAATAAAGATGATAATTATTGACCAACATATTTTACAGGGCTCTTGAGGGGATAAAATGAGATTATATATGTGAAAATACTTGGAAAATGAACATTAACTCCAAAGATGAGGGTAGTGTGCTGCTATTCTATTACTGATTATTGACTTGGGTACGAAGATGTCGATGAAAGGTGATATACCAAAAACAGATGAGAACCAAACAAACTAAAAAGCATTTGTAATTTTCTGCTTTTTACAGGTAATCACTCTTATTTATGAGGATTATAAAATAACTCTACCTTTTTAAAAAATCTGTGCAGTGAACAATGTGCTGAATGTGCAAGAGAATGAGTAGAGAGAACAGGAAGCAGGTCAGCTCTCCCTCTGCTCATTGTCACGTCCAGGCCACTGCACACGGCGCTCACCCCACTTCTCTTCACGCAGCCACACCCTGTAGTTCACGTCTGTCTTGGACTCAGCTCTGGGGTGCCCACTCTAAACCTACACTAGATTGTGTCCTCCTTTTGTCCTGTACCTCCCGGGTCATGACATTCTTCACCACTCTCTGTAATAATTACCTATCAAGCTGTGGGTTGGTGTCCACCACTAGTCTATGGATGGCTTAAGAGCAAGAATTCTGTTATAGGCTGAATAATTATTCCCCCAGAGCCTGTGACTATGTGGGTGTGATTAAATTAAGGGCCTTGAGATTGGGAGATGATCCTGGCCTAGATGGATGGGCCCAAAGTAATCACAGGAGTAGTTATAAGAGGTTGATGAGAGGACCAGAACCAGAGAGAAAATGTAATGATGGAAGCAGGAGTCAAAGAGGTGAGAATATGCTAAGCTGCTGGCTTTAGAGATGGAGAAAGAAGCCATGAGCCAAAGAATGCAGGTGGCCTCTAGAAGATGGAGAAAGCAAGGAACGGATTCTCCCCAGAGCTCCAGCAGCCTGCTGATGCCTTGAATTGAGCCTAGTGAAAGTGGCTTGGGACTTCAGACTTCCCAGTCTGTAAAATAATAGATTTGTGTTGTCTTAACCTACCAAGTTTATGGTAATTTTTTTACAGCAGCAGTAGGAAACTAACACAGACTCTATTGTGCATTTTCCCCCTAACATCTAACGCAAGGCTTACATAAAACACATATTCAATTAATACAATTATTAGATAAAAGAAGAAATGCTTTCTGGCATTATGGGCACTGGAAGCCAAAGACAGGAGTGACAGAAGTGTGAGTGTATCATAAGGGATCCTGACCAAACCTGAGATGAAAACTAACATGAGCTGGTGGGGTCGGTAGTGGTGCTAGCAGAAGGACTATTTCTCTGGAAAAGTATAAAGAGGAAGAAGAGATAATAACGACCAGAAACTTTCTACCACAAAAGGTTAGAATGTACCTGGAATGATCTCAGAAAGAATTAAGGAATGTTATGAACGAAATCTTCTAATTGTCCCAGGGGCTTTCAGGAGGTGAGTAGCTTTGGCTGGAAAGAGTTCAGCAGTGAATCAGCACTCCAAACGGCCAGCATTAGAGTGACGGGGTGGGGGAGGACATCTTGTCTCTCATTCACTTAACTGGACGTGACTTCAAATACATATTAATTGATTTGGTCAGGTATTTTTAATCTCATTTCAAAGGGTTAATACTTTCTTCATTCTCTACCATCATCATTGGTTTGTATACCCTTTCTTCTCTGTCTTATTTATTCTCATTTATCCCAAAGATTCTAATATATTTGATGTCTGCCCTTTTATCAGTATGGGATCTTATAGAAATGTAACATTGTTGTCTCTGCATGTATTTTTTGCACATAGTGTTATACCATTAACCTCAATTTGTGTCTTACTTTTAAAAAAATATCTAGTATTGCCTTTATAAGATTTATACATGTTGCTATTCGCGCAACTATTTGGCTGCTTCTAAATGCTGCATAGAGCTCCTTGGTGGGACCTACTACATTGGACCCACTTATTTCTCCAGTGATGAATATCCAGATCATTCAGCTTGTCCTCAAACCTTTACAAACGACGCTACAAGGAGCATCCACGAACACATCCCCTCACGGGTCTGAATGTATACTCCGAGGATGAGCGGCTGGGTCATAAGGCACACACGTACATATTTGATTAAATGCTGCCCAATTTCTACCCTGAATATGTACCTGCACTATCGGGAGTCGATCAGGGCTCCCTCACCTCCACAGGAGAGAGATGGGCCCAACAAGAAAATGGCTCAGCTCTGCAATAGCAGGGGTAGCAATTGAGACTTTTCTAAGCCCGAGCCAGCTGTGTCCCTGAAGCCAAGGTTTTCCTCCTCAGATGAAAGCCTATCCTCCCCAAAAGAGCCAACGACAAAACAAACAAGTAAAAACACCCACAAAGTGAACCTTAAAAACTGTTTAACAAAAATATGATTTCACACTTCTTCCCACATTTAGAGTTTCTGCCTTTACTCCCTCCTGCATCTGTGAGGAGCAGAAGACAGACGATTCTTGGGCTGCAAGGCCCCGGGCGGGAGGGAGGAATGAGACATGCGAAACCCTGAGAGACAGCTCTGTCCACCCTGGTCTTCTCCTCCCCTCAGGTGACACTTCTGCTCCCATCAGCAGCTCAGGGTGCTGTTTAATTTCAGAAGCTTCCGCCGCCAAGGCAGAGCCCGGTCTGTAGCACTGAAAGCAAGGTCGAGTTGCTCTCACAAAGTGAGGGAAGGGCAGAATAAGAGCCACACAGCCAGAGCTCTGTTTATTCAGGCTCCATACAGAGAGGCTAAAAAAAACCCCACTTACTGACTCCTGGCCCCCTTCTAAGCTGAAGGCTGGGGGTGCCCTTCCATATGTGCCCCTGCAACAGCTCAGCCGGATGTCACCCACCTGGCAAGATTTCCAAATGCCAAGTCAGGGGGCCGGGTGTCCAGGATCTGTCCGGCACCTCACGAGGAACTGCCGACCAGGGCTTGCATCAGAGCTAAGAGCACATCTGCCCTGCTGGCAACAGGAAGAGCATTATAGGACTGGGAGAGATGGACAGGAAGCCATTAGATCATTCACAGATGGATTCCTGGGGTGAACTGGACCCCGTGTGCCTGAAAAATGAGGGACCTGGAGGAAATGGCCTCACGCTCTCCTGTCCCAGGGGAGAGCCTTCTGGCAGATGCTCCATACCACCAAACCCATGGTCTTCACTAGGTGAGGTGAGAGGCAGGTAGATTCAGACTCTGCTGGGAAGAATTCCCCAGAACAGGCAGGTGGGTTAAATCTGATGGTATCTCCTCCACAAACCTCTGTCACCCTGCTCTGTGCTGGCTCAATGATAATAAGAATAACTAGTAGCATCTGTAACTCCCCTGTAGCATTATGTCATTTCCACATGATTAAATCAGGTCCAGGAATTATGTCACTTGTCTAAGCTGTTGCTAGTAGCAGAGCCAGGATTCAAACCCATTCTCTGGCCCTGGAAATTACTCTTAACAAACATGACACTACCTCTCTCCTGCATGCTTTGAGAAATCTACTTCTCACCCAAAATCACCGTAATTCATTTGTATTAGTCAGTGATCTTGGGGGCAGGGATGATGTTTTATTCATTTTTGCTTCCCTCTCACCTCACACAGTGCCAAGCAGAAATGGCAGCAAACATGTACAGAGTACTTATGCGCTATTTCTATTTCCAGAAATTTCTGTGGATTAATTTATTCAGTCCCTCTCACAACTCTATCATGTAGGAACAATAATCTGCCCCATTTTATGAAGAAGGAAACTAAGATACACAACAGTGAATCAACGAGTCCAGGGTCCCATAGTTAATAACTGGGGGGCCAGGGCATTCTAGGTCCAGAGTCTATGCTAATTGAACCCTGTATTACTCAAACTTAATATTAATAAATAAATGTCTGTGGGCTGCATTTTTAATCTTTTCTGCTCAGCAGTGTTTCACAGCCGTGCTTTCAGAAAGCAGGTGCCTTATCTGGGCACCTACCGCCCAGGCACACATGTGGTCCAGAGTGTGCAGCAAGAAGGCAAAACCCAAGCCTCAGAGTTCGTGCCTCTTCCCCATTTCCATCAACAAATCAGCTTTCCTTTTAGTCATCAACTCTCAGGCTTTTGTCATGAATGCTTAATGTTATTACTTGCATTTCTGTAAGAGTGGAGCTGGCTTCAATTATTCAGAATACCATATGTCTGTTACCTAGGTGCCGGAGAGCTCAATGTTACCCAAGAACTTAGAAAAATTAATGAATAGCCAAGAGATTCAATGCCAGAAAAATCGACTTCACCCTTGAGTATCTGGCACTTATGTGAATGTTTTAATTATAAATTTAGTCATGTAAGACGGAAAGTCCCAAAGTGCATTATCTGACATACTGGTTCTTCGGAATTTAATAAATATTACACATACATAAGAAATCCTTTGATCTGATAAGTTTGAGAAATCCGGAGTTAAAAAAGCAAAGCCGGGTTCTTTCCTGCAGGACTTTTCAGAGCCTTTAGTATGTTTTAGTGTACACTGTGATTCTCCTAGACTGACCTACAAAAACAGCTTTTCACAAACTGACCAGAAAGAAATGGACACACTGGGTTATAAATAAGACCTGCAAGTACAGTCTCACCAGGCAGAAGGGGAGGAATCATGTTAGATCATCGCAGAGAAGGAAAGGTCATTCACTGCACACCTGGGACTTGCCCTGAACCCTGGGACCCAATCAGCATTTACAGTGAGTGAAGGGACAAAAGAGTAGTTGAGAAGAAAGGATATCAGGACTGAATAGGTCAAAGAGTTAAAGCTATTAGATTTCACATCTAATACCTCAATTACTTAGTCTGAGATTGAGGCACAGGACTTTATCTGGAAGGGCAAGCAAATTATTTGCCAGGTCACATGATAAGGGATACGGTGAGTGTGCACAATTGTTTGATAACAAATCCTGATTACTACAATTCTCATTTGCACGGTTACCACGGCTCTAGATCTACCCTCCTTCTTTACATCTTAACTCATAACAAAATTAGATTTGTGAAACAAGAATGCCATGATATTACCCTTTTATAAAATCTTTTAGTTGTAACTCACTGCATTTTGTCTAAAATCCAAAGTTCTCAGCTTGGCATTCAAGGTCTTTCATCTGTTGATCTGATCTTGTTCTGCCTCACGAGGCCTCTCTCCCCAGTGGTACCAAATTGCTTGCAGCTCGGCAGGTCACACGCTATTCTCTCTTACAACCGGACCTTCTGCCCAGAGACAACCCCAACTCCCTTACCACCTGCTAGGACTCAGTTCTAACATTTCTATTCCAGGGAGCCTTTCTTGACCATGTCCCAAAATCACGGGCTTATCTTCTCTATTCTCATTGCACACTTGAGTAAGCCTATGATGACTCACATTACATGTCTAATTCATCTCGGTGTCCTCAAAGGCTAGCATAGCACTGAACAGCGCAGAACAATGACTTGATATGACGAGACTGTCCCTGTTTACAAATGGGGCAGAAACAATGGCTTACAAGTATGGTTTCAACTCATGTCCCCGACCAACCCACATAAGAAACCTAGTCTTGTCTTATGTAGCACCCCTTCCCCTGCTTGTTCCAGAATCCCCAATCTCAACAACGCTAGTTTATCTCCTTTGCCCAAGTACAGAAGCCACTGCTCAGTGTTGCCCCCTGTGGCTAGCACATCCCACAACTGTAGGGAATTGGTAGCTGGAGAGAGAACCATCAGCTAGTTGCGCCGGCTGCCTCTCTCATCTGTAGGAATGAAGTTAAGGCCAGAACCCCTGTTCTGTTCCCTGATATTCACACAGTTCCTTGCCAAGAATTCAAGTGTTCTTCAAAGTATAAGCAAATAAAGCTTTCTCACTTGTAAGATTCAGTCCCTTCTGATCAACCCCCTAAACTGACCCTGGTTTTCTAGTATCACAACTCTTAAGCAGGTTTCTCTCTTCATTCCTTCAGGGCATACATTTGCCATAGGAAGGTGTACAGGGATCGAGAAGGACCTGGATCATCATTTTGTCAAACACAGGCTTACTCATGCCCCACCCTCTTTCAGTGAATTCCAAGCTTGCCCCACATCTCTCCTCTCTAGTGGAGATTTTATAGCAAAAGTCTTGGGACCAATACCTGCCCTGGGGATTTGGTCTGAATTTACCTGGTCCACTCACCCCAAGAAGTTCAGAAACCTTTCATCTTTGAGGGCAGATTTAGGATCTCCATCTATTCTCCCAACCCCTTAAGCAAATGGGTCCACCTTTCTTAAACAAACTTTCCACATAACAAGTTTTTCTTTCTCACACAGGTTTATATGTTTTAAGTGAGGGAGAAATCCAACAGATCCAGACATCAAATCCTATAGAAAAAGGGGATTAGACCAACAGAGAGAATATCAGTAAATACCTTCCCCTTCTCTCACACACCTACTGCTCCCCTGGGAAAGACTTTTTGCCCCATCACCAACTCTTTCCAGGAGGGTGAAGGTTTGATCCAAGCTTCCATGCTCTGAGCCCAGCCAGTCCTTAACAGAATCAAGCCTCGGATGTTCCCATGTGTTCCAACACCTCTTCATTGTTTCACTTTAATGACTCACTGACATTTCTATTTCTCATTAATCAGATTTAACATATTTTACAAATTGTTGTGGTACATGTTTGCCAATTCTCTGGATTTATAGAACTCACCTCACTTCCTAAATATCACATTTGACAGAACATGTGTTGTTTCCCATAAATATTGAAAAATCAATAATTGCTGCCAGAAATCCCGTATTTCTTCAAATTCCAGGTGAGATGAATGATGAATTGAAATATCATTCTCTTTTGAAATTCAGAAATAAGACAGATCTAATTGTTTATTCCTTTGGTGCTCCTACGATGTGCCTGGTTTCAATACTCAGGGGACCAGCCTACCCCCCTTACTCTTCCTTCTGCAATATTTTTTTATTTCACATCTATCTCTACATGAACATTTAGATATAGCACACCATCCTCATGATGCAGGGGTGGGAGACAAAGGTCTACACCACGAGCAGATGCACACAGCTAGCTGGGATGGATGGGAAAGTGGAGTCAAATATATGCCCAGTGTGCTAAAATGAGGTACCAGTAGTACAAAGTTTTGAAGTTCTCTCTCTGTCTCTCTCTCTCCCTCTCTAGATAGATAGATAGATAAATATAGATACATATATATGCGCAGATACATATTTTTATATTTTATATACTGCTTTAAATATATAAATATATTTAATACAAATATATATTCAATATATTCTAAAACAAATATAGGTATTATATTTAAAATATATATATATTAGTTACATAGAGTCACTAAATACTGTCAAGATGTCTAGTAAATATTAGAAAAGTTTACTCTTTAAATAGTTTAGAAAAATGAGATAAAGATGTGGTATGCACCAACACAATGCAATATTATTCAGCCATGAGAAAGAAGAAATCCGGTCATTTGTGATAACACGGATGAACCTGGAGGGCATGACGCTAAGTGAAAGAAGTCGGGCAGAGTAAGACAAACACCGTGTGGTATCATTTATGTGTACTCAAAAAAGGAAGTCAAAGTCATAAAAACAGAGAGTAAAAAAGTGGCTGCCAGGGGCTAGGGGATGTATAAACTTTTAGTTACAGGATGAATAGGTCTGAGGACTTAATGTAAAACATGGTGACTATAGTTGATAACATTGTATTGTATAATTGACTTTTGCTAAGATAGTAAGACTTACCACACCAAAAAAAAAAAAAGAGAGAGAGAGAGAGATAAATCTGTGTGGTGACAGATGTGTTAGCTAAGTAGAAGAGGGGAATCCTTTCATAATATATAAATATATCAAATCATTACAATGTATACTTTAAATATCTTACAATTTTGTGTCAATTATACCTCAATGAAGCTGAAATTTTTAAAAAGAAATTGAGGAAAAAAATACAAGCTGAAATATATTTTTGTTTTTCCAATTTGTTGTCTTTCATACTACTGCCTAGTAAACAAGCCCCTTTAGAAACCACTAGTTTAAACCTTTTTCTGCAGAGAACGAGTAAACTTTTTCTATAAATGGCCAGGTAGTAAACACTGTAATCAACGGCCAATCAACAATGCCACTGTAGCACAAAAGCAGCCACAGACAATACGTAAAGCAGCAAGTGTGGTTGTCTTCCAGGAACACTCTACTTACAAGCCCCAGGCCAAACCTGGGTCTACTGGCTGGCCAGAGCTTGCCAATCTCTGACTTAAAATGTGATGAAAATATGTTAAAGTAAGTAATGTGAAGGCAAGCCCATGAGAACTATTGAAAAAGTCATTAAAGCTGTCATTTTCTTTTCTGCATTTATTCTCCCCAAAACTCCTTTCTTCCACATGACCCCCAGAGCTGTTGCCCCTGATTTAGGACCTGGATCTAAAAAGAAGAGAATGAGACCAACACACCTCAATACAAACAGCAGAAAAGGAATCCCGACATCATTTGAGCGCCGGTATACAGCCATCCCTGGCATTAGCAAAACCATGGGTGTGCTTCCTACATGAGCCTGTAGGGGAGGAAAGTCTGTTTCCTGTTCCCACCTTAGGTTCTCTACTGGGCCTCTGTAATAAAAGACAGATTAACAGGAGAAAAGCATACAATTTTACTTAGTGTAAGTTTTATGTGACCTGGGAGTATTCACAAGGAAATGAAAACCTAAAGAAATAATTAAACCAGAGAGTATTAGGTTTGGTGAGGAATGGAAAGCCATGATACGACAAGGGAATTTGAGCAAAGAGTAGTAAGCGAGGGAAAATTTGGTAAAACCTCTTCGTTTAAATTCCTCTCGGCATCCCTCCATCTTTAGAGATAAGGGTGCCCCTTACCAGGAGGGCACCTCTCACAGAAGGATCACATGTCCTGCTTCAGTAGAATATCAAAAAGTCCTTCTTGAACCTGCTGTTTCTCAAATTTCTTCTGATTAAAATATTGACTACACCAAGGTGCCATATTTTGGTGTAGTATGTCCTGAAGCCTGTCAAGCCTCTAAATTCCCTTTTAACTTTTGTTAGTTTTGATTGGATTTTTGTCCCTTGCAGCTAAGAGTGAGTAATACACTCTGATTAATAATGCATTATTTCATTTAATTCTAATACAGTCTTGAAAGAAACTCTTTTTTTCATTTTATAAGTGAGGAAACTGAGATGCAGAGAGGCAATTTACCGAAGTGCACACTTCTAGGAGCAGCACGGTCAGGTAGTGAGCTCTGATCGAACTGATGGCTCCTGCCTCTCAGTGACCCCATGTGGCCCTGTGATGCTTGACTGTCCCTTCTGCAAACTCTTGAATCTGGGTGTAGCCCTCACAAAAGAACAAATACACAGAATCAATTCCAGAAGCCACCACTTGTGTCACTGAGTTAAATTCCCATTTAACTAAGAGAAAATGGGTATCGACCACAGTTGGCTTGATTGCAAATGTCAGGCTCTTTGAATTATTACGAACAGCAATGAAAAATTGATTACATCTAAAACATCCTGTGAAAAGTTTTACAATTGCACATTAAGAACCAGTGTTAAGCAAATAAGAACTAATTGTTCTCAGCTGCACTGGTAATAGCCCTGTCTGCCTTCCCAGTACAATGCATATTCATTTCATTTGAACAAGAAAAGTAAATAAAAATAAAATGTCCCAGATTTCATTCACATTCAATCATTATAATTCTGAGCCTAAGGTTATCCTCCTAAGGGGAGGTAGCAATGCACCAACTAATGCTTTCCGGATCAGTTCAAACTGGTCTAGAAACCTCTACCTGCCCACATGCAATACTGAGACCTCAAAAACTTCACAGGGAAAGAATACCACATACCATGCAACAGATGTGCAACACAAAGTTTGCATGTGAGCCCTGTCCAGGTGGTTCAGTTAGTTGGAGCATCATCTCTACACCAAGAAGGTTGTATGCTCGATCCCTAGTAAGGGTGCATATGGGAGGCAATCAATCAGTGTTTCTCACATCCATGTTTCTCCACCCCCCCTCACCCCTCTCCCTCTCTCTCTCTCTAAAATCAATGAACATATCTCGGGGTGAGGATTACAAAAAAAAAAGTCTGCATGTGAATTTGAGGAGTGGATTAAATTACTGTAAGGGTCCTTAGGGAGTTCACTTAAAAAACAAACCAAAAAATGCCAAAGTAAATATGCCCTCTGCCTTCACATGCCTCCAGCATCCAATGTCAACGGCAAGACTGTGACCTGGGTGCCGACTAGAACTCTGAGGTTAGCTAATCCCATTGGCCTTGCTACTTTATACTTCATAAGGAATCAAAATAGAGTCCTCTGGTCAGCTCCGCACACCTCCTCCTCTTCCCACACTGTGATTCCTCTCCTATAGCAGTCAAAACAGGAGAGGTTATTTGCAGTAACAAACCATGCCGAAGTGGTAAGTAGCTTAAAACCACAAAAGTTTATTTCCCATTCGGGAAAAATGTACACCACATAGTCCACAGGTGGGGTGACTAGCTCTTGCACTTTGCCTTGGCCTTTCGCAGTTTGGGCACTGAAAGTCCCAGCAAACTAGAACAGCTTGTCATCATGTTATCAGTGGAAAATGAGCTTGAGCTCTTATGATATCCTGAGGAAAAGAACTTCCTGAGACCTGCACAGGAGGATGTGGCTCTGTGGTATGGTTTATTGCTGATGTAAAATTGAGGGGGTACCCCTTCTGAGTTCCCAATGTCCACCTCCAACCATCTCACCATGGAAAACATCCCATCTTGTCTTCAGTAGGGCCAGCACAAAAAAGTGTTCAGACTTTCTGTTCCATACTGAAGCCCAGCCCAGTCCAGCACCCGGTTAGCTTCGTATGTGTTTCTAGCTGCAATTCATTGCTGTGCTGCAGTATTCAGGCTCCCTCCTGGAGCCTGTGTGTGGAATCCCCAAGGCCATGGACACACGGCTGCTAAGGCCACCTGGCTATGGAGAGAGGATGCATGAGTGCATAGGATGACTGCATGGGATGAGTGAATGGCATGAGTACATGGTATGAGTGCAGGTCACCCAGACAAGAGAAAGAGAGCAAGCTTCTTTGTTCCTCTAGGATAATATTAGCTTGGGCTTGGGGCAGATCAGAAGCTTCTTCAAAAGAACCAATCAACTTCCCAAGTTTTCACAGGCTTTGGATGGATTTACATCTCTTAGTTAGATTGGCAGGCCTTTATGGTCCACCATGTCCCGCTACACCCCAAACAATTCAGTATCAAGGGTGGGAAGGATGGAGTGTTAATCCCCTTGGGAAAGCAATGCTGTAATCCCCTAGGGTGTGGAAAGCTGTAGCTTCCTGGTGAAGCAAATAGCTTCATGCTTTCTAGTCCGTTAAATTCAATGTCTAGTTCTCTTGGCTCCCCTTTTGTAGCTAAATACTGACAGTAACAATCATATCACAAGAGCTCTGAGCGATATTGCACCACATCACTGGGCAACATATTCTTAGCTGGACTTCTATTTTGAGGCAACCCAATCTGCAATGAGGGTGACGTGATACTCTCCATTTGATGCTTGCTCCAGTGCTGTTTTAATTGTTCTTTTCTGTTCCAAAGTTCTCTCAATTATATCTTTCCTGTTAAAATTGGGACTAGTTTGCTCTTCTAGCCGTGAAGCGCTTTTTGTGTATATATTTTATTTCCTTTCATTCCTGATTGCAAATCTGTCTTTTCTCCTCAAACATAACTATCTACAACTAACACATGATACTAAAGCTTTGTTCTCTGAAATTTCGCCCTGGATCCATATATCCATTGGTCCATGGTCTGACTCCCAAGTCACCTCAAGTGACAGTTTTACAAAATGCTTTAGCACAAAATAGCTTAGATGGTTACTTTTCCAGCCTTTGAAGTAGTTCCTTGTTTTCTTTTTTTTTTACTACTCAGTGCCTAAGCAAATGCAATATATTTAAATTTTTTATGACAGCACCCTTTTGAGACACTGATTTCAATATCAGTCAGAACAAGCTAGGTTATGTTGAGGTAAGGAAAAAATTCCAAATTTCAAGAGCTTAAAAAAACCCCAAAGGTTCAGTCCCAGTTCCTGCTTCATGTCTATCAAAGATCAGCAGGAAAGCCCTGGGTCAGGACCCCAGGCTGGGACAGACTTCAGTATTTAAAACGTCAATGTTTCCAAAGCAGAGGGAAATGGGTACAGTAAGTCCTGAACTAGTTCTTAAAGCTTCCATCTAGACTAACACATCGTTTGTGCTCACTTGTCACCTTACTCCAGGTAAGCCCTATGGCCACTGTTAATTACAAGGGGATAGGAAGTACGACCATGAGGAGTGCCCTGAGGAAGAGGCAGCTACAGTAGTGTCCCAAGCTCCTGTCTTTTTATTCCTACCTGTGTGGTTCTCAGTTCCTTTTTTCACTCATCTGTGAAGAGTAATTCAAATGCAAAATTGACTTATCTCACTCTTAAACAGCTTACCTGCTTAAAGCCCTTCAGAAGCTCCCATAGCACAATGATTTCCAAACTTGGCTGCACATCAGAGTCACTTAAAGAGCTATTATAAAATCCTGATGCCGGACCACATCTCCCAGATCAATTAAATCAGAACTTTGGGGGTGTCAAGCTTCAGTATTTTCTTAAGCTCTCAAGTGATTCCAGTGTGTAACCAAGGTTGAGAACCACTGACCTAGAAGATCAAGTCCAGCCATGAAAGATAAGGTACTTAAAAAATGGGCAGGTTCTTTCCGAATATCTTTTTTCAACCACCTGCACCAGAGTCATCAATATTGCTTATATTCCTGGGCTCCACCAAGGATATTGAATTACAGTGACTCCGATTTTCCCAGAATCTGATTTTCAGCAACTCTCCCGGAGATTCTCATGCACATGGAAAGCTGAGAACCACTGCCTGATTTGTACACATTAACTTAGTCTCACCGAACTTTGGATATGTCCCTACGAGTATGGATTATGGTAAGTAAGTTAAGTGCATTAGACAGAATTATGACCTATACCCATAACCACACATCTGTTGCGTGACTAAAAGTTTAGAAAAGAGGAAGCAGACTAGAAGACAGAAATAGGACACCATGAGAGATCATGAAGACCAAGAGAGAAGAGACCAACAGAGCCATCCCAGGCTCTGATGTCTCCTGGTCAGGTCCAAGGTGTCTTCCCTTAACCCCTTTCCCCCTTCTACCCCCCAAAACAAGGCTAATGTGTAACTACTCCTTAAATCAGAAATCACCTAATGAATACATTCTCCATTTTTAGTACTTTTCCAGTCGTGACCCTCTGCCCCTCAAGATAAATGAGTATGTGTTGAGTGAATTCTTGGTTAAGGGAGAAAAAACTTCTGGGCACCACTCTGTCACTAAGATAATCACTATAACAGTGCTATAGTGCTCAGTTTATTACAGATTTGAAGTCTCGATCCATCCCTGCCAGAAATTGTGTTGTCTTTTCCCTCTCAAAATACACAACGCTCCTCCACATGTCAACCAAATACTAAGGGTATCACACTTCTTAGTCATCTAGCCGACTGCCTTCCTCTCACTCGGTGATGTCTAGAAGACAGCTTACAAGAGTTTTTTTTTTTTTTATGAGCTAGTTTTCAAAACCTTGTTAGTTTGAAACCAGCCATGATGGGACTATTTATACCACAGAAATTAGTAAATGCTACAATCAGAGCTTTTTTTTTTAATAAAGCCAGTTTGCCAGTAAACCACTACGTTCACATAAATGTCTTCTTTATATAGCCATTTAGAGTTAACATAGTTTTCCAAGTCCATTATTACACTTCAATTCCCATAATAAAACTGTTAAGAAAGTATTGTTTTCCCCCATTTGCATAAAGAAAACTGAAGCTCAAACTGGTTAAATAACTTTTCCATTGTCTTTAAGATTCAAAAAGAAGGATCTAACTTCTAGTTATGCCTCCTTCCGAAGCAGTACTTTGTTGAACAAGGTTAATTACTTCTAAGCCTAAGGAAAAGGCTATAAATGCTTTGCCAGATTCATTCATTCCAGTCTTTCATTCATAACAAGCATTTATTATGTAACTACCGTGTGTCAGACTCTGTGCCAGGCACTGGGATTACTAAGATGAATAAGACACAGTTCCTGTCCTCGAGCACCTCCCTGTCTATTGAGAAAGAAAAACATCATCACATATAAATCACGACAGTGTGGTAAATGGAGCCCTGGGCCCTGGGAAGAAGTCAGGTGTCTGCCAATGAATCATGCTGTTGACAGCAATGAACTTTATTCTACTTTGGAACAACAGGAATACCACCTTCAAAACCTCACAGCCTTGTTCTTCCCCATACACGCAGCAAATGACATGACAAGTCTACAAAACATATCTCAGCCTAAATCACATGCCCAAGATCAGAAACAGAAAGAAAATACCCATTTGTTCCCTCTCAGATGTACACCCAAGCAATGCAAACATATTATGATTGGTTTCCTTACATCTGCCAAGAGGCAATATGTCAAATAAATAATTTAGACCAGCTGGGGCACCACAAGAAAACAAAGCCATCAGTCATCTCAGCTGCATTATTGATTGCCAATAACAAGATACTTGCTAAGACAAATGACTCAGCTATTATACGAGCGAGGTTTTAGCCTATCTCAAATACATAAATCATATTGACGTGTTTGTTGTTTTAAGATGAATAAACATATCTATAATCATTTTGCCCCCCATTTTTGCAATCTATACAAGGTGGGTCTTCTTATGCAAAACTAGATCCATTATTTGCCCACTTACACAGTTTTTCACTTTCTCTGAAGTTACCACACGTCTGTTGCATCTATCTAATGGAGAGCTACATTTGTTAATGCTTATTCCTATGAGGCCTTCCTATTGGTTTAACTATAAAAGACAAAGAGTCAAATGCAATCAGATTAACTCATTTCAGATAAATCAAGGTATGACAGAATAAATATACAGCAATTGGAGTCAGAAGACATTGGTTTAAGGGTAGCCTAATGGTTAACCAGGACATTTTTTCTTATTCAAGTCTTGGTTTCCTTCACCAAGTGGGAATAACATCACCTGACCTGCCTACCTTATGGGATTATTATAAGAATAATGAAAATTTGAAAATGGTTAAGGATTCTACCTAGATGAGGAAACTGTTTTAACATAAACATGTCTTTTTATAAATTAATTATCAAGGGTAGGGGTATCTGTTTGGTATGGCCAGCAGAAACAAATGACACACTCAAATTGGGGTAATTCCAAGGGGGTTGATTTACCGAGACTAATTACAAAGGTATGGGTAGGAGTCGAGGGACCACAAGAGGCTGTGGGAACCTGAGGCTAGCAGCATCAGACCTGGCGTTACCCTAAGCCTGAGAACATGTCAGGTGGAAGAGATAACCTAAACAATCCAGAATGACCAAATCATGAAGACCAGGCTACCTTGAGAAGAGCAAAGACCTTCTTTCACAGACATAGTCAACCAACCCCAGGTGACTTCACAGTAAAGGAACAAGAGGGATATATTCTGGTTTCTCCCCATCTACTCCACCCTGCCAGCAACCAGGAGACATGGGAGCTTTTGTAAACATGGTTCACACAGGTCAGGATTCTAGAGCAAGTGTGGAAGAGAAGGACAGTGTATCTGGAAGGAAAAAAACAGAAATCCAGCCCAGCGGGAAACAATCATTGCTATCATTATTCTACCACTCAGAACATCAACCCCAAAGCCATGTTTTACTTTTTCCCTCCAAAGCTCCATTTCAACTCAGTGACGAAATCACATCAACTTTCTCTTGGCCATTTCAGTCACATCTGGATACCCATGTCCATTGTCTTTGTTCATGTCAATGTTAGTCAGGAATCTTTTTAATTACAAGTATAGAGACCAGCTCAAACTGGCTTAAGCAATAAAAGGAACTTATTGTCTCATTAACTGAAAACTCCAGAGAAATTATATATCTTCAACCCTGGCTGGATTCAGGAGTAGGGTCTTTTCATCAGGATTAAGTCTCTCTCTCCTCTCCGCTATCCTCTCAAGCGATGCTTTCCTCTGCTGGCTTCCTTCTTGGGCAGGCTCCCTATCCCATGGTCGTGATTCTGGACCTTGCGTCACAAAGGGAAAAGGAGCCTTGTGCCCTAGATCTGTTTATATTTATATTCATATTCAACAGCATAGAAGATTTGGATCCCAATTTCTGGCTAAGAGTTATGAGCTTTTATTTCCTTGGAATTCCTCTCCTGCTCATCTCTAAAGAGGTGAGTGACAATAGCACTGAGAGATGACAACAATCATGACAGATGGGGAAGTTGATTAAACATTTATGAATTCTGGCTCTTCTTGAAATGCATTTCACCCTTGACCCATACTGGAACTCTTCTTCACCTTCTCAGGTAGAAAGAGATGGGAAAGAGAAATCCTGTGCACTACAGTTTAAATTTTAGTGTATGCAGCCAACCTCTAGCTGCTTTGTTGTGAATATTAAGTGACAGGCTTCAAAGTACCCACAGAGATGATAGCTCAATAAATATTACTGCTCTGTGGTTGCATCTGACTTACTGACACCCCAGAGATATAGCCAACAGTACATGTTAGAATTCTCACTTCACAAAGAAGGAAACTGAGCCTTTCAAAATTACTCAGCCAGTAAATAGAAAGCCATGATTCAAATCTAGATTTGACTCCCAGTCCCCAATTTTTTCTATCTTAAGGGTGTCACTTTCATGCCTCTGTAATTTCTAAGTTGACGAACATGTCCACACCGGGAGGGTGACACAGCCAACTCCACAGGGACAGAGCACCTGTGCTCAGGGCCCTCCCATGGCTCACTCTACGTATCTCTTCATTTGGCTCTTCATCTGCACCCTTTATCACGTCCTTTCATTAACTGATAAACCTGGGTGTTTCCCTGAGTTCTGTGAGCTGCTGTAGAAAATTAATAGAACCTGGGGTGGTGGGGGGAGTGGTATGGGAACCACCGATTTATAACCAAATCAGACAGAAACTGTGGGCTACCTGGGACCAACTATTTATGATTGACATCTGAAGTGGAGTGGGCGCAGTTCTGTGGGGACAGAGCCCTTTAACTGTGGGATTTCACACTATCTCCAGATAGACAGCATTAGAATTGAGTTAAATTGTAGGATACCAGCTGGAGTCGCAGAAAATTACTGTTGTGGGGAGAAACCTCCACATATTTGGTGACCAGAGGTGCCAGGAATGAAGTGTTGTGAGTGTGGTAGTAGTGAAAAAAGCAAAGAAAATATGCACGGAACAGCAGAGTTTTCTTTTATAGCTGGATATATCCAGCATCATGGGAGAGGGGATGCCACTTAGTTCAGGATATATGGGAACCCTAGAGTGAACTACAAAGCCACCATTCATGCTTTAATACCAAATGTACTCTGGATATTTCTTCACAGTTATTCAAACTCATATTGCTGGAAGTTCAGAATACATAGACAAATTTTCTAAGTGATCTTTCCAACTGGGTTGGAGTCCTTTCTAGTCTCTTCTAAAAAATCTATTTCATTTATTATTATTTGAGTAGCCAAGAGTGGTCTAATTACATCTATAAAACAATTCTTCCAGCTGCTACAATTTTTCACTCTGACCCACCATCACTTTGATCCAAAAGCCCAGATGACTGATTATCCATCTCACATAGACTGATGGAGAAACCAACACACTTCCAGAGAACGAAAACAGGACTCACCAATAAAACAAATATGCACCAAAATTCAGTATGGAATCATCCGGGGTCAGAGAACAGCTGTAAGAAGAACCTGACTTCACCGTTGCATTTTCTGACTGTAATTTGCTGCATTTTCAAAATAAAGAGGAAATAAAATGACCTTTAGATTTTGGCCATCTTGACTTTGGGTCCCACTTGCTGTCTTCATGATTTTAAGCAAGTGACTTTACCTCTCTTATCCTTGGTTCTTATATTCGAAAAAAGGGAATAATACTAATTATCTCTGGGTTATTGTGAGGTAGGCAAAATTCATACACATAAAGTTAGTGTAGAGCATTACCAATTGTAAAATAGCTTTAACAACTGTGAGCTTCATTTTCTGAAAAGGTGAGCCTAGGGACAGTGGCAAGAGGCTTTGTCATTCCTACTGCATCAGGTGACCCTTTCCTTTCACAGCCTTGAGGTCTGAGATAGGTGGTGTTATCACCGTGGAGCTGCCTGGTGAGCTAATCACTCAACTAAGGCTGGTGCATAAGCAATCCTTTAAAATAGGGCTCCCTGGGAGGAACACATTGGAGAGGTTGTCTTGATGAAGATCTTACAGACCACAGCACAGGAAAAACAGATTTTAATTTATCCCGTCCCATGCCCTAAGTTGCTTGTAACCTACTAGGAGAGACAGACCCGTATGGGAGAAATGATGATCCAGATGACAGACACCGTAATGACCACCTTGGAAGACCACATAAGGAGGACTCATGACCCAGTCTCGGGGAGTTGGAGGAGGCTTGCTTGAGAACAGTGAAGAGGTGACTGAAAGCATGAATGTTGCAGGCAGAAGGTGCTCAAAGTGAGAGAGAATGTAATTTTTCAGGAAACTGCAGTAGTTCAGAACGGTTGGGGCGCAGATTACTGCCACTGGGCCGGAAGAGAGGAGCCTGAGGGAACGAGCAAGGGCCAAATGAGACAGGCTTTGGCTTCTTCAGGTCCAAGCACGTGGGCTCTATTCTGAAAATGAGGGGACCTCACAAGGCCATCTCTTATCAAACCTGATCAAAGCTTTACTCTTAAACCCAAACCACAATAGAGGACAACTAAGGTATAGTCCCAAACAGTCAAGGTTGGTGCCCCAAGACAAGGTTACTCCCACTTTACCCAAGAAGAGCAAATCAGTTTAAGTGATAATTACACATAACCTGAAATGATTTTCCTGAGAACATTCTGTGTTCAAAAAACTGCTCTTCCAAGCAACCTGCCCATTCCCCTTGGCAGCGCCCCCCAGGCTGACTGATGAGTGGCAGCTATGCCCTCTCCCAGGCAGCAGGGCTCAGGTGTGCTGAGGGGATGCGACTGTCAGATGATTTGATCTTCAGGACAACTTAACAGTTTTCCTTTTCTTCTCCTCTAGGAAAAATCAACTTGTAATAAGTCATTATATTTTTAATTCACATACATTTCGTTCCACCAAACACATACATACACACACATCATTTACAACTGGGTGCCTTCCTAAACCAGCAAACACATACACACACACACACACACAAATATTAAGCAGATTCATATATCAGCATGGCATGTCCAGAATATATAACAGTAATAATTCCTTACATTTGCATAGTACTTTTATCGGTATTTTATACACAGCTTCTCCCAGAAAGAATGTTAGATAGCTATAGCACTTTATAATTTATAAAGCATTCCATTTTATGATAACCCAGTGAGGTAGAAAGAACAAAGTTTAATATTCTGAGAAAAAAAAAGGAAACTGAGGCTCAAAAAACTAACATGATTTCCCCATGCCCATATGCAGAATTTGGAAAGCCTTGAGCTACATTCTCTTCATTGCATTATGCTATCTCCTCTAACAATGTGTGCACCCTCAGCTCTCCTTAAGGGATGTCCTTGGAAATAAATGAGTATAAAAATCAACACAAGTCTGAGAATATATTCCAAATACTTTGCGCTCACTTTCCATGTCCCCAGTCTTGTCTCTCAAGTGCTAAGAATAACTGCTAATATTCATTAAGTGTCTAGGATGTAAACAGCAGTGTTATAAGTAGTTTACTTGTATTACCTCTTTTAATCCTCACAACAGCTCTGTGCATAGGTAGCCAATATTAATTCCATTTTATGGATGAGAAAAGTGAGGCAGAGAAAGTTAAATAACTTGCCCATGCAAGCATGACTAGTGGGTTTTAGAGGCAGATTTCACACCCAGACCATCTTAATCCAGGGTTCCCTTGTTCAGTCACTATACTACTCTTGTTCTTTACCCCAGAGATGATCCATGCAGTTTTCTCAGGATACCAATAAACCTTTTCAAAACCACATGTAAGTAGAATTCCTAACAGATACCTCATTTCCATAAATACAGACTTCTGTCCCCATTATGACCAATCAGACTGGAGTCACTGCCTAGAGAGGATAATTTGACTTATCCCAAAGTTCTTTTGTAGACTTGGAAAAGTCAAAATTTTACTCAGGTTGAAAGTCATTCATACAATAACCTCCATTAAAACAAGATTTCCCAACTATTTTTGTAACCCATGCCCACTCTATTGCTATTTAAGTAATTATCTGTAGTGCGTTATTATTACAAAATACATTAGGATAATGAAAACAATGTAAGGAGTTTAATATGGTAAATACCAGCGTAATCATCATCTAGATTTTTAACAAAAATTTACAAAACGAAGTCCTCTGTGTGCCCTACCTTTCCCCATTCTCCTCCTTCCCTGGCCCCTGTAGCCAACCGCTAACCTGAATTTGGCCCTTATTCCAAGGCGTGTTCTGAAATGCTTCCCGTGTGTCTCTGCACCCACACACAATGTGCAGAACTGTATTGCAGATTTTCACTTCTATAATCGGAATCGCACTGTATGTCTTTGTGGTAGCCATGAAAATGTGCCACTCAGTTGTCCCTGCTCCAGTGGAGGGCTACTGCCTGACTGCCACAGCTGCTGGGCTCTGGGTCCACCCTGCCTTGTGCTCTACCTCCCACAGGCCACTCCTAGCCAAGAGTTGAGGACAAGAGGATTGCTAAAGCAGGCCCTTTCTTGCAAAATGCAGGACTACTTTAACGGGCAACTTTGGTTCCTAAACTCTCTGTCAATCTGACTACTCCACAAGACTTAGACCTGTAGCCCCATGTGAAAGCTCCCCGCCAACTTCTCCAGCCCCTCCCCCATTCTCCTTCACATTCTCCTTCCACTAATAAATGTCTTGCACATCTAATTTATTTTGGCACCTACATTTTAGAGGAACTGAACATAGTATTCTTTTTCAATTTGCTTTCCACGCTTAGCCTTATGTTTTTGTGATTTATTCATATGGATACATTTATCTCTAGCTCATTAATTTTAACCACTACAATGGATTCTGTGTATAATCATAATAGAATTAATTTATCCTTTCTCCTTTTAATGGACATTTATGTTGTCTCCAATTTTTTCGTCCTTACAAGCACTGCTTCAGTGAACATTCTAATGCATAGGTCATAGGGCAGACGCTCCTGTGCCGGCTCTTGTCAATTGCTCTCCCCAGTCACTGGATCAATTTGCACTCCTCCCACTAAGGGCTGGATGAGGGTGTCCATGGTTCCGCTTCCATTAGTCACGTTAATTTTGTCAGTTTCATTGGTACTCAGTGATATCCCATTATAGCTCTACTTTGAATTTTCCTGAATACTATTGATATTATGCATTTACACATTTGTTGGCCTTTTTAGGTTTTTTTAAATTTGGTGATTTATCTGGTCACAGTCTGTCTATTATTAAATTGAACTGCCGGTATTTACCTTCCTGTTGTTTAGTTCTCTAAGGACACTGCACAATGATCCTAGAACCATTATTTTTGTTTCAAAAATCTTCTCTCATTCTGAGACAAATACCTTCTCATTCATTTTTTGATATCTTATGAGGCAGAGAGATTTAAATATTTAACACAGTTCATTTTATCATTGTTTGCCTGTACAGCTTTGCTTTTCATTTTCTAGAGCAATCCTTCTCCATTCGCCAAAATCCTACTGATTTGTGAGTACAAAAATCAACGGAAGCCTGAGAACATATTCCAGATCCTCTGCACTCACTTGCCATGTCCCCAGTGTTTCAGCATCAGCCCAGTTAGTTCCCCTCGTACCCAAGTCACAGAGCGGAACCCAGGGGGCCCAGCTGGGGGTCCATAAGCACAAACGCTCTTCACTGCAGAGGGAGATGTTGCCTCAGCCGTCAGGATGCTCACTACAGACACAGCCCTGAGAGGTGGTCCGGGTGGAGGCCCGTCTGATCCTTGTGTTCCTGACACATCCAGCAGGACACGCAGGAATGGGAGAAGCCCACGGGGACCATGTCCTACCGACGGGAAAATATAAATGGCACAATGTACAGGTGACAATCTGAGAGAAGTGTTAACACTCGTGTCTATTTAATGACGTGCCACTTCACAGCATAGAATTGGGTTACGTAATCAAATTTAAAATAGATGTTAATTCTTATTTCAAACTATTTGAAAGTTCTATTGCTTTTCCTACAGACTGTGATAAGCAATGACTTGAAATATTTTCTCCCTTTCATCCTTCTTCTTCCTCTTATTTTTAAAATTTTATTTTCCAACTACTGTTTACACTATTATTATGTATTAGTTTCAGGGGTATGGGATAGTGGTTAGACAAACATACTTACAAGTATATGTTCCAAGTACCCACCTGGCACCATACACGATTATTACAATATTATTGACTATATTCTCTGTGCTGTAATTTACATTTCATGACTATTTTGTGACTACTAATTTGTACTTCTTAATCCCTTCACCTTTTACACCCAGTCCTCCAAACCCCCTGCTCTCTGGCAGCCATCAGTCTGTTCTCTGTATCTATGAGTCTGTTTCTAGTTTGTTTGTTCATTTATTTTGCTCTTTAGATTCCATATATAAGTGAAATTACATTTTCTCTGTTTGACTTATTTCACTTAGTATAATATCCTCTAGGTCCATCCATGTTGTCACAAATTGTAAAATTTCATTCTTTTGCATGGTCAAGTAATATCCATTACATATATGAAGGACTACTCATGGGCATTGGGTTACTTCCTTATTTTTCAATACTGTGTTCTAAAAACTGTTAAATTTTGTTTTATGCAGATGTTTAATCCAAATAGAATTGATCTTAGAATACGTTGTAAGGAATGGATCCAATTTCACTTTTTTTCTTAAGAGTAAATAATTGTCCCAGAATTATTTCTTTATAGATTTTTTTTTCCATTTTTAAATTTAAAAAAAGCTAAATTATTCGATTACAGCTGACATCCAATATTATTTTATATTGTTTCACGTGTGCGGTGTAGCGGTTCTTAAACCGTCCCCCTTTCTCCTTGGTCAGCAACATCACTGCGCAGGCTTCCTGCTGTGCCCCGTATTTCTGTCTCAGTGTTAGTTGTACATCGTTTTCATTATTGAAACATAAGGATTTTGATATCTGGTACGTTGATTCCCCATATTTTGATCTTTCTCTTCAAAGTTCTCCAGACAATTCTTGATTCCTTGTTTCTCCATATAAACTTTAGAATGAGCTTGTCAAGGTCCATTGAAAATCCGTCTAGGACTTTGAATGCAAATGATATAAATTTATGGATTAATTTTTAGAGAATGAGGATCTTCGTGATTTGAGACTTCACCACCACTCATTTGGGTGTTTAACATCTTTCAACAATTTAAATTTTCTCCATGAAAATATTACATAGTTTTTATTTTGATATTGTAAACATTATTTTCTTATATTACATCCGCTGCTTGTGGTTGATGTATTAAAAAATGAAGATGTTTATATATTGGTTTTATATTGAGTCGCTGTGTTAAACTCTTACTAATTTTATTAGTTCATCCACAGTTTCTCTTAGATTTTTTTATGTAGGCAATAATAGAATTTGAAACAATGAGTTTTATTTCTTCTTTTTAAATTTTTATATCTTTTACTTTTGTGTCTTATTACACGGGTTAGAGCTCTCATACGACATAAAATAGAAGTTGTGTTATATGCACCATTGGTTTGTCCTTGTCTTTAAAAGAAATATATCTAATAGCTTCCTATCAGGTATCATATTTGTTCTTTGTTTCTGTTATATATTATCACACAGTTAAGGAAATTCCTATTGCTATTACTGGTTTGCTAAGAGATTTGGGGTCATTGTTGCTAATTCATTCATTTTCTACATTCAATATATGCCTGCTTTCACCTGTTAATTTGGTAAATGGCATTAGTAAATTTTCTAATACATTCTTAAAACAAACTCAAGTTCCTCATAATGTATTCTTTTCTTACACATACCTGGACTCAGCTTGTTTTTTTTAATTTTAGCTCTATTATTCTTGATTTATTGGTGAGATCAGTCTTTAATGTTTTTCTCACATCTGATTTCAATATCAAGATTATACTCGACTCTTAAAATGAGCTGGGAAGCATTCTGTCTTTTTCTGTCTTCCAGAACAGTTTGCATGAGCTTGAAATTAGCTCTTTTCGAATGTTTGTCATAACTTAACCTATAAATAAAAAGTTGTCTGAGCAATATTATTTTGTCTTTTTTATTTTTTAGATTTTCCTTAACTACTCATTTAATTTCCTTAACCTACCCACATTTTCTATTTGATTTTGAGTGTTAGTAAGCTATAGCATTCCAGGAAATTGCCCATTTGCCTACATTCAAATTTACTGTTATAGAGTTCTTAAAGGAGTGTATTATTTTCAAACTTCTGCTCTACTTGTATGTGTTCCTTTTTTTTTTCATTTCTACTGTTTTTATTGGGATCCTCTTCCCTTTTACTCTTGATCAATCTTACCAAAAATACACCTATTTTATAGCATTTTTCAAATAACCTGGAGTTACTGTATTGTACTGTTTTCTTATTAATATCTGTCACATATATTAATTAGAGCCTTCCACATTCCTTAAGTTTATTCTGTCTTTCTTTTGCTAACTTTGAGTTGAAATGTATTTTATTAGTATCAAGTCTTTCTTCTTACAGTAATTATTGAGGACTCACTATATTGATTTAGTTGTTTGATGTACAGTTTTTCTAATTTATTGTCAAACTTTATGTAATTTTATGACATCCATTATATTCCATTCTCTAATCCATGAATTGTTTACAATATTCTTCTTAAGTTTTCAAACCTAAGTTTGGAATATATATACCAAAGTTTTCTTTAGGCTAATATTTGGTGTATCTTTCCCCATTCTTTCACTTTCAATTTTTTCCCACTTTAAGACTAATATTTTAGTCTGTGTCTTATAAGCAGCCAGCTGATGGATTTTTGTCTTAATTCATCACAACAAACTGTGTCTTTAACTGGCAAATCCACACCATTTATAATGATATACTTTATATTTTGACTTATTCCTATCATCTTATTTTGTACTTTTGCTTTCCCTGTGGTTATTTTTTTCTCTTCCTTCCCTTCTTTCCAACTTTGCCTTTTTAAAAAATATATATTCTGGATATTCTCCAAAAGTTAAGAAGATAATGTGGAACTTTTTCCCTGGTGTTTATATTTTTAAAAAACAGAAATTTTAAAGATGTTTAAAGTAACACAAATACCCCTTCTCTCTATGTTCTGATACATCCACAGGGAGCATTTCCACACTTGAGGACCACTGCTGTGAAATGTACAAATTCCAGCCCATCTAGAACATTTTTGCTTTTATACTTGCTTCAGCTTGTATTGCTACAACCTAAGGAAGAACCACCTGATTTCCTCAGTATTTTGAATAGCACTTGCTCTTTCTGAATCAAGTCCAGCTAACACTTGTGCGGTGACTACTATGCGCCAGCACATCATATCTGTGAGCCCGGCATCACTAGTGAGAAACCGGCACATACTCCTTCAGTAGCTGCCCAAGCCCACACAGCCACCAGGGTTGGAACTGGCGTTCAGACCTGTGCCTGCCTAACTCTAAGCCCAGTGGACTCACGAGTGTTTCCGCTTTCTTTTTGTTGCTGAGAAGAAAACATGGTAGAGCTACTTTTGTTGAGAAGAACTCATTTCAACACTCACAATATCATCAAGAGAGCAGCAGAAGCAGAAGGGATGAGAGAAATCAGCACAATCAGAAAACTGATGAGATGTTGTTTAAGCTTTCGGAAAAAAAAAAAAAGCCCCTAAAATTCGAGTTAATCATTTGGGAATGTATAGATGTTAGATTTGCCCCTTTGCTACTTTTGAACAGGACTGAGGAGCTCAGTGATGAGACACCAAACTTTCGCAAGGCAACAATAAGCTTGAAATGGAGACTGACACAGAGCAATTCTGGATGCTGAGCAGCTGTGCTCACTAATCAGCGTGCTATTGTGCCCAAATTTCACCAATGTCATCTCATATGTAAATTCTTCCCATGGCCTTGACCCCCTATTAGCCCAGTTGTCCTGAAGGCAATGAATGTGTTGACCTGCATGCGTTCTACTATGTTTGAGTTCATTTTTTTCTTAGTTGTGAAATTCAACGGAACCCGTATTTTATGGTCTGCATGAATTGGATAGTAAATGTTTAGGGCATTTTTAAAATCTTCTAGTTTACTATTCCTGCTCAGTCAGTTGAGGCAACCACCATGGATGATCTTTTTAACTCTTTCCCATCCTACAGAGAAATCACTTCCCCAGTTCAGGCTGTGCAAGTCCTAAATCATTAATACCAGAGACATTATCCTTGACTCTCAAGTCTTGACGTGGCTGAAGCCTTGTCTGGATATGTTTTTCTGGTATCTTCAAAAAAGCTGGCCAACATATTAAAATGTGCACAGCCTTAAGCTTTCTCTGCCACCCTTTTCGGTATTGAGGAATGGAGGGTGAATCAGTGGCTCTGCTAAGGAGTGGGAGCCTTAAGGAAGACCAGAGGTACCTATCTTCCAAGGAAAAAAAATCCACAGAAGCAGCAATGATATTTGTGTAATACAGGAGAAAAAAACTAGAGTTGGCTGGTTGGTTTACCCTCTTCCCTTGAGAGAAATCAAGTATAATTGACAATATGTCAGAGGCAGTAACACAAGTCTCAAAATACTGAGGAAATCAGGTGGTTCTTCCTTAGGTTGTAGCAATACAAGCTGAAGTGGTAAAGTTTAACTCATGCCCCAATTGTCCAGCCCACAAGTACACGCCAGCATCTACTTTAAATTCTAGCAACTATCTCAACGCTGCTATGTTCTACTTACTATTGAACCAAATCCTTATAGCATCATTTTGTTATATACCAAGTTGGCCATATAAAAAATCTGATGAAGTATTTATCCAGGGCCTTCTGGTGGTCACACTGCAGAGGTAATGAGGTAAGATTTAACTAAGGGTCCCATATACCATGATATTTTCAGTGCTTTGTGGCATATAAAAATACAGACAGAAGACACAGAAACGGTTCTTAAGGAACTAACACTCTGGTTGAGGCCATCAATGCAAGTGTTTTCCTTACAAGTTTTTGCTCATTTGGGGTATACATATTGTTGGGAAATATTTTTTAATCTTTTCTTAATCCAGAAAACCTCTCCAACAAAGTTAGGGGAGACAGAACAACACTACTCTCAAATGAACTTAAGCCAGAACATAATCAGAGACGATCCTCCAGGAGATCGCAAAAGCTGAAAGAAATCTCACCCTTTCATGTAGCCAAGAAGATAGAACACATTACGGTAACGCTCTCAAGATAAACAATAATTAGTCCTCCAGTAAGAGAACTTGACAGCACCATTTGTCACACAGTTTATCCTAAATTCACTTGGTAACTGGGGTAGCCATCTGTGTTAGCTAACTGGCTTTATCAAAAAGAAAAATAAGCTTCTCATATGTTTATGACAAGTGTAGTTTCGCAACTTGGATTGAGACACCTGCTCGAGTTAGGTCTCTACTCTCTCCCAGAAACTGAGGGTTAGGGACACTGTCTGCCTTGATGACTATATTTCAAAGGGGCAGATCCCAGGTCCTTGAGAAAGACGTCCCTGGGTCATGAAGCTGGCTTATTTAACTTTTATTTATTTTTTTAAACCAAAATGAAAGTCTTTTAAACTTTTTAAATGATTTACATATATTTCAAAGAGACAAGGATAGAACTTACAATCACAAATTTCCTAAAGCAGATGCTCTAAGGAAAGGGGGAAGAGTGGATCTCTTCCCTAATTTCAATAGGGATGATTTTTTTCTTTTTTTTCCCCCCAAATTTTATTGAGTGACAATTGACAATTAAAAATTTGTATATGTTTAAGATGGGCAGTTTGATGATTTCATAGAAGTATAAATTGTGAAGCACTCACCACAATCAACAGTGAGAATTTCAGATTTACCCTTACAACGCATAAGCCCAGTCCTGCTGTTTCAGCAACATAAGAGAGGAGGTCGGTGAAGCTCTCACAACGGAATGTAATGTCAAGTTCTCCATCAGGCTCACGTTCTCAGTCTCAATGTGTGGTTCTGGTACTCACAATTTTTCATGCTCTCACACGGAAATACTGTGTTTCAGCAAAAGGTTCAGTGTTTTAATCTCAAAAAATTTGTGCAGAGGCAGCTCCTCTCCTGTCAGGATGTTTCAGCCCATTTGTCCCAATTTGCAGTCTCTAATCAACTGGTGCAAGATAACAAGTGCCGGTACTGCCTCTCTGACAAGCTCTGTCTACTTCAGGGAAGTTTGCATTCTGTGAGTGTGACAAATCTTACATTTATCTACTGTATATAATTATGCATGCACGTTAGTGATACCACAGTTTAATACTGAATGTACCTTTCATTTAAACACAACAGGTTTTTTTTTATTAATTATGATGAGAGTTAAAAGATCACTGATAAGAGCTTTCACTTGCAGGTGTGTGTGAGTGTTATGTGGTAATATTTGAAACTAATCAAGTTCATAGATTAAAATGAAGGCTCAGTAGAGTGTAAGCAGGTAGGATGATCTCAGGGGTAAACTGCAGGTTTGAAGAAAAGGAGCCTCACATCTCGGTCCCAGCCTGACCACAGATTAGCTCTGGGGTTTTACCCAAGGCATTTACTTGCTCTCCCCAAACACATAAACACACACATGTTCCTTGGGGGCTGGCTTCTTTATATGTCAAATGAGAACAAAAATAACTTCCTAGCTGTTTGATAAGGTTACCAATGAGATAAAATAAACTCATAAATATGAGAGAGTTTTGAGAAAAATGAAAGTGCTACACAATGTAATTATTCACTATTGTAAAATTGACCATTATGGACAAATGCTAAATTCTACAGGATTTTGGATCTGGAATTTGGCTGGGGTCTGGGAACAGGGGTAATCGGGGAGACGCCATGCCTAATGTATACCACATTTATTGATGAGGCTGAGATATTCATCAATATCTCTTTATTGTATAGGTGTGTTCAACTGAACCTTGCAGGATGCTTGGCCTCCAAAGAGATAAAAAGGAGAAGAAAAAAGAAGTTCCCCAAATGGGAAAACATCAAGGGCCAAAGGGAGAAGTATCTGCATGATCTGTAAGGTGAAGAACTTAAGAAAGAACTGTCGTTGAATGTCACCCAGCTCTCAAAACTGCAAATGGCCTGCTGGCACCCCAGCCCCTGAGAGGACATGCATGCACTCATACAGGTGCTGGGTTATGTCTCCAGGCCTCAGCATCAAGAAGTACAGTGGGCTAAATTTCAGCAGCAGGAATAAAACAAAAGAGCAAGACGCCAACAAGGGTCATCGGGCAATAAAAGGTTTGGAGAGGGTCTATCAACCAGAAGTCAGGACTCTGTATGCTACCGTATAACATCCCTAAACTCATGTTACTTTGTCACATGTGCTTTTCGTGGCTCCTCCCAGGGAAAAGAGGTAAAGCATTTAAGAGGAAGGGCTCGTGTGACTATCTCTGAGGAAGCTACGATGGCCAAATCTATGTGTAGCCAAGCTTGCAGAGGCAAAGGCCAACCAAGAGAGACAGTCAGTAGTAGGAGATTTAAAATCATTACAAAGGCTCTGTGACAAGGATAAAAAAGAGAAAAGCATGGAAGCCGGCCCAGAACTGAGAAATGGCCAAGGGAACTCAATGGTGGGGGATCTCGGTTATCCTTCCACTGCTGGAGGGTTGAAGATAGTTGACAGACGGATGGTGGGGGTTATGCATAACTATTATCCTTCTTTCATGATTCCATACCTACTTTGTATGCAGTGAGAAGCTAATACCTGCACTTATTAAATCCATTATGAGCAAGATGAATCTCCTACATTCATTATCGCTAATCTTTACAAGGACCCTGAAAAGCAATTACCTAATTTACAGGTGGGAAAAACTGAGGATCAAAGATGCAAAGCAACTTGCACAGATTAAATGTGTCCTGTGTGCCTGGTAGTTTCCCAAATGTTTTCTTACCCCCATAACTCATCTCGTCTCACAATAAGCCAATAAAGGAGTTCTATTAGGTTCTTCATTCGACAGATAAAAAGACTGAGGTACAAAGCAGTTAAGTCAGAACTGATATTTGAAATAAAGTCAGCCTGCATCTTTTTCCCTATATAACACTGACTCAGGAAGAAAACCGATTACTATTAATCTTCATGAGTAGAAACATGTGCTAGTTCTAGGATCTGGAACATAGCTGGTGCGTTCCATCCATTAGAAAACTTGCAGGTACTCCCTGCACTCTACTGTATCTCCACCCTTCTTGCCATAGTGCTTCCCCTAACTCTCCAGGTACCCCCTGCATGACCTGCTATGGGAACTTGTGCACAAGGGCTGAACCCTGATCCCTCCTTACAATATGTCATTACCATGGTTGTCACGAAAGCTGGTAAGTTTTCACTGACTCTTAATAAAAGTTTCATTGTTATCTTCAGTATGCAACCTCTAGATTTTGACAAACAGAAAAAAAGAACCAAAAGTGGTCTAATTAGTCTGTTCACTGGACAGGGTTTTTAATGGAAATAGACAGTGCTACTAAATTACCATAACACTCTTATGACAAGAAGATGATAGGAAGAGAAGTGGCTATAGAGCTATATGGTTCTCACTGAAGAAACTGTGGCAGGCACAGGTGTTTTGGAAAGGAGTGGTCCACCTTAAAGATACACAACACCCTTCTTTCCTGCAGTGAATCTTGCAAAAATGAATGGAATCACCAACAGGTCCTATGTAAAGATGTTTACATGTAACGGTAGAGTTTGGGTTTATTTGGGAAGAATCAAAGGATTTGGATTCTTAACTTACCCTCTTTTTTTATTGCTAAAGGTACATTTAACTTTAATGTTTTTAATCTTTTATTGTTGTTCAGTCACAGTTGTCCCAATCCCCACCCCCCTGTTGCTCTCCCCTGCCATGCCACCACCCCCCCAAGTCAATCCGCACCTGCTGTCCATGTCCATGGGTCCTTTACACATGTTCCTTGACTTGCCCCTCCCCTCTCCCCTCTGGTCACTGTCATTTTGTTCTTTACTGCCCTGTCTCTGGCTCTATTTTGCTCGTTGCTTTGATTGTTGATTAGTTTCCCCTTATCAGTGAACTTGCGTTCACAGGTTAACCGGAACCAGGTCTCCTCTCTCTAAGAATAAGAACACACCACTATCCTCTTTCCGGTCAAGACCATGTTCCCAGTTTCTCTCTCACTCTAGGCCAATGAGAGCACTGGACTTGTCTCAGAGGAGCAGTATTTTAATACTGATTGAATTAATTACTAGGGAATGTGCAGGCATTGTTCAAGGGAAGGAGGAAACAAATTTTAAGTTTTCAAATGTTGACACAAAGAATGGTCTTGCCTTCCATTTAATTAAACTTTTAAATAAATACTTAAAATATTCTGACCAGCAACTACAGCATCTTTGCATTCCACTTGCATTGGTCTATTTCCACAGTTGCCCTTCCTGCTCCAGCTTGATTCGGACTAAGGATTTCTAGTGCTCGGTTTTTTTGTCTTTTAATGTTTGTTTTTCTAACTACACTGTCTTCTTCAGCAGGCTGTTATTTCCTGAGCTGTTGAACCTATTTTGTCTTAAACTAGCTCCAATCATCTGAAAAAAAGGTAGCATGTTCTAAAACGCAAAAAGCCACCGTGAAAAGTAACGCAGTGGTGGACAGATGCCTGGGTAGACCAGCAATAACCAAGAACAGAAAAGCCAATTTGAATAAAATAAGAGGAAGCAACACCTAACACCTGAGCCTTTTACTGAACACCGGACTCGGACTCGGGGCACCAGCTCCCCAAGGGCTGTTTAATCCTGTTCTGTCAGTTTCCTCTTTCTCTTCTGGTACATTCTGACATCCTCCTAAAGGTTACAACAGCTGTATAATGTCAGCAATATCTTCATTTTATACATGAGAAATCTGAGTCTTAGAAAAGTAGCTTTCCCCAGGTTGTACATCCAGTGAGGGGAATAATGTAGGGTTTGAACCCAGGTATAGGTGACCCCAGAGATGCAGTCCTATTTAACTCTACCTCACTGCCACCCAAAATAAGATGAAAAATCTAATATTTCTTTAAGCAATCAAAGAGCTTCAACTCAAGTGATCAAGACTTTTTGTGGAAAAAAGTAACTTCATTTCTGCCCAACTATTAAACTGGAAAAATTGAAAGCCCCAGATGAAATGCTGAATCTGGAATATCTCGTTCCTTCTTTGCCTTATGATGGATATAGATAGAGATAGATATAGGTTTAGATAATACTATAGGTATAGACATATGAGTGGGGACCCAAAAATAACTGGAATTATCTTCTGGAGGGTGGGCCCCTTGTAGTACACACTTCCCTGCTAGGTGAGCATTCTAGGAACCCATCTGTATCAGTGTACCAGCTGGCATTGTTGTGAGAGGTTGCATTCAGCTTCAGTGAATTTTTTTTGGAAAATTCAATGCATTTGCCATTTCATGATGGGTAACTTACAAGCACACCTGCCCACACTGTGCTGAGTGGGCAGCAGTTTTTGACCAAAAACAGCATGACTCCTGTACTCCACCCTCCTTATTCACCCAATCTCGCCCTGAGCAACTTTCTTTTGCTTCCCCAATGCAAAAGTCCTTAAAGGGAAACACTTTGCTGATGTGGAAGAGGAGAAACAAAAAAACAGCAGAAGCACTAAATGGCATCAAAATCCACGAGTTCAAAAGCTGTCTTTGATCAGTGGAAAAAATGTCTCAATAGGTGTATTGCACCAAGTGAAGAGTACTTGTAGGTAACTAAAGTTTAAACATGTAAAAATATACAATTTTTTAATAAATAAATTCCAGTTTTGTGGGGTCCCCCCTCATACATATATTTTTTAGAACATGTATAGGTGATATAGATACAGATATAGAATCATTGAAAATATTAGAAGATATCAAATTTCAGCTGTCTTGCTGAACAGAAATTAGTCATCTGTCTTTGATAATAATGGATAAAAGCAGATATGACATAATATTTATCAGTAGCTTGGAAAAGAAGAATAGTGGAGAAAACACATGCCCCCTTTGACAAAGAAGTCGAGTGCAGACACAATCTCCTGTCCCTCCGAACCTGGGCAACCGATGTGTTACCGACTTCTGCCTCACTCATTCTGAGCAGCGCAGTTACTGTCTTGCTATTCAGATATAAGACCCCATGTAACTGTAGAATTGCTTTGCAAAGTGAGTCCCTGGGACCTCGGTACTATTAAATCGGTCCAAATTCTGCTTCCAATATCTTGCCTTTTGACACTCCACATCACAATGTCTTGAAATTGTTTCAATGTTCAGCTGTCATTGTGACTTTTTCTTTTGTATAAGTGAAGGTCAAACATACCTGAAATAGACAAGATTATAATAGTGTGTAGCCTCCAACTGCATTTATTATGTGATGAGCCTTCTAGCTGCTTTGACTTTTATCTGAGATACAATTTAAGGAATAGAGAGTTTTCAGACTGTGAATGAGGCAATACATATTTAGGCCTTCATATCTATTTTTTTTTAAGTCTAAGTTCTCTTTCTGTAGCCCACACATAGTGTGTGCATAACTGTCAAGCCAACCACAGATTCCCAGGCAGCTTCTCACAGAGATGATATCTTGGAGTGAAATATAAGAAGTAACCACAGAGGGTTGTTATGTGTTTTTAGTAATAAAAAGACAAAAACACTGTGACAGTCCTCAGGTCTCACGTTTCTTTTTGCCGGCCAATAGCCCAGATGGTCTATAATGATCATCTTTTCATTCCCCTCTTCTCTTCTTCTATCTACTCGCTTTTTGCCCTTCCAGTCCCAGACCTTCCAAATCAGCTACCGAAAGGAAACTAACTTAACTGAAGGCTGCATCCTTGGAGATCTGACATCATGCAGGATGGGCACAAAAAGCAAATAGAGTCAGTTAACAAAGAGGTCATATTTTTAAAATCCAAACTTTGAACAATCACGAAGAGATACTGAGAGCCTTCTGCAACCAGATTAACTATTCCATCAAAAGTAAAATGATCAGGCCCCATGATGATCTAGTTAACCTGGGTAAGATACAGAACAAGGACAAAGAAGAGAACTCCTAGGGTCATGATGATGAAAGGAAAACATCTGAGAGGAAGTTGGACAGGAATGTCCCCTAGCTATACCTATCTGAGGATTTCTTCAAAAACCTGCAGCTCAGTCAATGCGCAATCACATTATTGGGTATGGAGTAATTAAAGAGGCGTCCCTATCTGTGCCTGTTAACATCAAATAATTAACTTTAAATAATGTGGTATTATTAAGAATAGTTTGGAGTTAAGAATCCTCCCTAGGGTTAGGTCAATCATAACCTTAATCTCTTCCCCACAACACTGCCTCAGGCTCTGCTAAATCCCATCCTCCTGCCAATACTTTTTTTTAAATGTCACGGGGATGTAATATACAGCATAGGAAAAATAGTCAATATTATTGTAATAACTTTGCATGGTGACAGATGGTTACTAGATTTATTGTGGTGATCACATCATAAGGAATATAAATGTCAAATCACTGTGTTGTACACCTGAAATTAATACCATATTGCATGCTGACTATACTTTAATAAAAATTACATCAAAATAAATGTTATAAAAAGAAATGAGACTGTGATAGAGACCTGTTTCATTCAATTAAAAATGAAGTATGCTATATTGGCTTTGAGTAACAGCTTATGAAATTTTAATTAAAAAATAGACATTTCTAAGTAAAAAAAAAGTAAATCCTAATTATCTAAAATAATAATAATAAAATTCAAGTTGCCCATACCCACCTAAACCTTTACAATTATTAGTTCCACCTACCTTTGCCAACCCCTTCCCTGAGAAGCTAGAGTAAAGGAACAGGACAAAGTAAACAAAAACAACAAAATCTGGTTAGCCTTGACCGTATTAATTCATAATTTATACTATTTTTTAAAATATATGTTATTGATTATGCTATTTCAGTTGCCCTAATTTTTTTCCCCTTTACCTCCTTCCACTAAGCATCCCTGAATCCCTCGGGCAATCCCCACGCCATTGTTCATGTCCATGGGTCATGCGTCTAAGTTCTTTGGCTACTCCATTTCCTATACTGTACTTTACAGATAGGAAATGGCTATTCTGTAACTACCTATTTGTATTTCTTAATCTCCTCACCTCTTCACCCATTCCCCCACATTGCCCTCTCACCTGGCAGCCATCAAAACCTTCTCCATATCCATGATCCTGTTGCTGTTCTTGTCTGCTTAGTTTGTTTTTTAGATTCAATTGTTAATAGATAGTATTTATTGCCATTTATTGTTCATAGCAATGATTTCTTCTCTTTCTTTAAATAAGTCCCTTTTAACAATTCATATAATAATGGTTTGGTAATGATGAACACCTCTAATTTTTTCTTGTCTAGGAAGTTCTTTATCTGCCTTTCAATTCTAAATGGTATCTTTGCTGGGTAGAGCAATCTTCACTGTAGATCCCTGCTTTTCATGACTTTGAATATTTCTTGCCAATCCCTCCTAGCCTGCAAAGTTTCTTTTGAGAAATCAAAAAAGAAACTTATGGGAACTCCTCTGTAGGTAAGTAACTGCTTTTCCCTTGATGCTTTTAAAATTCTCTTTACCTTTAACATTTGGCATTTTAATTGTGATGTGTCTTACAGTAGGCCTCTTTGCAGCAATCTTGTTTGGGACTCTCTGTGCTTCCTGGACTTGGAAGTCTATTTCCCTCACCAAGGTAGGGAAGTTTTCTTTCATTATTTTTTCAAATAGATTTCCAGCTTCTTGCTCTTTCTCTTCTCCTTCTGATGCAAATGTTGGACCTCTTAAAGTTGTCCCAGAGGCTGCTTACACTATCCTCATTTTTGAAGGTTCTTTTTTCTTCTTGTTCTGATTGCTTGCTTTTTGCTCCCTTATGTTCCAAATCATTGATTTGATTCTCATCTTCATCCACTCTACTATTTTGCTGTAAAGTGTTCTTTATTTCAATCAGTGAACATTTCATTACTGATTAGATCTTTTTTATGCTGTTGAGGTCCTCATTAAGGTCCTTGAGCATCCTTATAACCAGTATTTTGAACTCTGCATCTGATAGATTGCTTATCTCCATTTCGTTTCGCTCTTTTTCTGGAGTTTTGATCAGCTCTTTCATTTGGGCCATGTTTCTTTGTCTCCTCATTTTGGCAGCCTCCCTGTGTTTGTTTCTATGTATTAGGTACAGTTGCTAACTCTGTTATCTACGGTAGTGTGGCCTAATGTAGTAGGTGTCCTGAGGGTCCAGTGACATAGCCTCCCCTACCACCCAAGCTGGGTACTTGAGGTTCACCTTTTGTGTGAGCTGAGTATACCCTCCTCTTAGAGTTGAGTCTTGATTGCTGTTGGCAGGTCAGTGGGAGGGATTTATCCAGGCCAGTCAGCTGCAAGGATTGGCTGTGACCACATCCCACCAACCTCCACCCTTCATGATGTATCAGCTGTGCAGGGGCAGAGTGGTGGTGCTCCAACATGGTCTGTAGCTGTCCTCAGGGTGTGCTGGTCCTGGGGTTTCCTGGCTGATGCAAGCCAAGATCAGTCCCCACCTGTGTTTTGCTTGAGTCTACCCTGCCTGGGCTATAAAGTAATCTGAGATGGCTGCTACTTGTGCTGGGCTTGGACATTCCCAGGCAAAGCCAAGCTGTGAATCTAGACTGGCTGTTGCTTGTGCTGGGCCTGGGGTCACTTAGCAAGAGGTACAGGGGCTGGGAGCTCACTGAGGTCAACTGTTTCTTGTTTGAGAGGATTTGGGAAACGTGAAGCATGAGCCAAAACCAGCCATTCACATGGAAAAGACACTGGTAACAGCTTAGGCCAGAAAAGTCTTTGTTAACAGCTTGGGTGCGCCTGTAAGTTGGGTGGGACAGAGTCTCAGGGGATCTCCAGGGCAGGGCAAAGAGTGTAGCCAGGTTGATGGAGTCTCAGATAAGGCATCTACCTGCTGGCTCTGTGACTCTATGGGAGCAGGTTTTAGAAAAGGGACAGTGACTTCTGCCTACCTTTCTGCCTGGGGAAAAAGCTGTCCCTGAGCTCACACTTTGATGCCAGACACTTCAGTTCCTCCCTGTATGCCAGTGGTGCCTTTCAAGCTGCTGCCCCAGTACTGGATCTCAGAGCGAGTGAGCCTGAATAAGTCTGTGTGTGGGTTCTTTAAGAGCAACTGCTTGGGACTCCAGAGGTTTCTTCTATCAACTCTGTCACTGTTGGTTTTTACAGCCAGAAGTTATGGGGATTTATCTTCCTGGTACTGGAACCCTGGGCTAGGACTCCCCTCTCCCAATATACCCACCCCAAATTTCTATCCACCATACATGGAGTTGGGTCCAGCCCATTCCATATCTCCATCCCTCCTACCCGTCTGGATGGACATGGTTTCTTTAATTCTGTAGTTGTCAGGCTTCCATTCAGCTTGACTTCTGGTGGTTCTGAGTGTTGGTTGTTCTATAATGTAGTTGTAACTTTGATGTGGTTGTGTGAGGAAGTGAATCATGTTTACCTATGCTTTCATCTTGACCAGAAGTCCCTCCCTTAATTTATATTCTTAAGAAAGGTGACAATAGTGTGTCCAGAAAGACATGATTTACATTTTTCAAAATATGTACGATTTTACAACATCTTGCTTTCCAAAGTGGGCAGGCAATACGTCCAAGAACCAAGTGTTATATTTTGAGTGTGTGACTGTATTCCCAGGAGGTAGACCAAGGTCTGTCATTTAGAAGATGCTCAATTAGTATTTGTGGCATAAATTTAAAAAGAAAAGCCAGATAACTTTGTCTCTCTGATGTCAATTTTCTTAACTGAAAAACAGTGAGTAGCTAAAAGTTTTATAACATTTCATTTAGCTGCTAACCTTTTTGGCTTTTAAAACACCTTTCTGCTGAGTTTAAATATACAAAACAGAAAAAGTGGAGAGTATAAGCAAGGAGATGACTGAGAACCCAGCTCCTCGGCCACCCTTGCCTCATGGCACCTTCACAGAGAAGTAGAATGTCAGGGACAATGAATGATCCCAAAGATTCCTTTTCCCTGTTCTCACACTGAATGATTCTATGACATCCACCACAATACAGAATTCTATCTTAATGCCTCAGAGAAACATATCCTTGCCTGATGGAGGAAAGAGACTTGAATCTGGAGCATGGGAATAAAAAGCATCTTCAACTTGAGATGCCACTCATTCCCTCCCACCTGACGTTATGGGCCAATAAATCAGGAGTGGTTTCCACTCAGCCTTAGCTTTTTGATAAGCCTCAGTAAACCTGAAAAGTAATCAATTGGGCTCCTGGGTATGTAATTGTTCAAAAGTGATTTACGGCCTGAGATATTGATAATGGCTGCAATCAAGCTTTCATTTCAGACAAAGTTTCAGCATACACCCAAGGCTAATGTCAAAGAATATAATTACCTTATTAAGAAAAGGTCAAAGCAAAGAACTTGGAGCTAAGATATGCATGTAGTATGGCTGAGGGTGGGGATGGGGGGGGGCACTGGAGGGAAAGAAACATGAAATTTACAGTAAGGGAAAGGATAAGCCCTTCTTCAGTTTGTAGACTAGGAACTGTTTTCTAGAAAAGAACTCTGGTATGAGACTCTAAGGATCAACAAGATTCATATTGCTTGTATCTAAATATTATTATTAATAATAGCTTACATTTGCTGACCCCATTTAAGCATCATGCATGGTCTTGAGTGCCTAACTCCACTGTCATATTTAATCCATTCAACAGCCCTATGAACTTGGCACACTTTTTTGCCTTGATTTTTATAATGAGAAAAATAAAGTTCATGCTCATTAAGAAACTAGGTCAAGGTCACAGAGCTAATAAATAAAATGACCTAGGAATAAGAAATAGAGGCAATAGTTATTTTACTGCTCAAATTGATTGTTGATATGTGATTTATAATATTATAATATTTATAAATATATATTTAATTTCTACCCCTCTCTATTGGAAACCATAATGTAAACTTTAAGCTGCAATTTCCCTGATATTTGAAAAGCAATTATAAGGCTATATTAAAATTTATCTTACATGACTTCTCTAAAAGGGCTTAATTGCTTAGCATGGCTGTTAACTCATTACACAAGTACACTGTGTGATATCATAAACAGAGCTGATCTGAGTTTACTATTTGCTTATCTGAAATATTTTCCCAGAGTTGAATTAAAGAAATTACCTAATTATCATACAAGACTCAGATATGATCTCTGGATTGATTTGTCATCTTGGTGAGAATATGATCTCACTGCACTGGCTGAATCAGTCACCAAATACCGTAAATGAGATAAAATTATCTTCATCAAATACGACTTCCTATTTAAACTCTCAAGACATTTCAACTATATTGTATAATGAGAGAATTAACAAGATATATGGTCAAAGAAATAACCTTTTAGTTGAGTGATAGAATCCCATAACCAGATTCTGGAGGGCATCTTCATTTACAGCATATGCTAAACTTTACAGAAAGGATTTCTTGGTGCTTTCTCTTTGTGAATTATTATAAATGACTGCACTTTCTTTCAGGATCTTGATGGTCTTCCAAAAAAAAAAAAAAAAGCTATACTTAATGGTTAAATTCCTAATTCTTCGCAGGCATCCAAGATAAAAAAAAGAAAACTCAGTCATTTCCATCTTTAATCCACCCCTTCTATCCATTTGACATATCTGGTTGATTCCATCTTTCAAATCTCTTCCTCTCCACCCTCCACTGCCATTTCCATATGCCAAGCCTTTATTGATTTCTCATCTGGTATAATTTGTTCATTTTTAACTAGTCTTCCTCTGATCTTGTCTCATCTGACCAATTCATATTTTATACTGCAGCCACATATAAGGTCATAGTGTTTCCCTGAAGTTCAAATTATTTAGGCTTGCATTCAAAGTCGTTTCCCACATGTCCCCCTTCTACCAAGCTTACTTCCCACTAAATCCTCTACACCATGCAACAGAATGAAAGTCATGTACATGGTGGAGATTTGGGGCTGTTTGTTCTCTACAGGACCTTCAGTGCCTAACACAGTGTCTGGTACTTTTCAGGTGCTCAGCAAACATTTGTTGAACACAGAATGAATGCGGTCTGCTCTCATCTTATACTGAATAAACCATTCAACAATTACACTTAGCTTCATAAAGTCTGGGCTCTAGTTATGCTGACCAAAAATGCCAGCAATCTTTCAAAATTCTCTTCAAACAAGACCTCCTCTAGTATGACTGACACCCTTGGCCAAAATTAGTGTTTCATCTGTCCTCACAGGACCTTATCTCTTTATTATTGATTGTACTTTTTAAATGCAGTAAAACATAAAAAAAAATTTCCAAGTGTACAGTTCAATGGTATTAAGTACATCTGCATTGTTGTGCAACCATCTTGAGCATGATCTCCAGGACTTTTTCATCAACCCAAAGTAAACTTCTGTACCCCAAAATAATAACTTGACATTTGCCCTTTCTCCAGCCCCTGGCGAATACCTGTCTACTTTCTGTCTCTATAAATTTTACTACTCTAGATACTTCATATCAGTGGAATACTATATTCACAATATTTGTCCTTTGTGTCTGGCTTATTTCACTTAGCATAATGTCTTAAAGGTTCATCCATGTTACAGCATGTGTCAAAATTTCATTGCTTTTTAAGGCTGAATAATACACACACACACACACACACATGCACCCCATATTTTGTATATCCATTCATCTGTCAATGAACATTTAGGTTTTTCCACCTTTTGGTCATTGTGAATAATATTGCTACAAAAATAAGTATACAATTATCTCTATTAGAGGTGACTGCTCTTTATTCTATTCCATTGTATTTGTGTCAGTCCCATACTGTTTTGATAACTGTAGCTTTGCAGTATGTTTTGAAATCAGGAAGTATGAGTCTTCCAACTTGTTTTATCAAGATTTTTTTTTGTCAAATAATTTTCACTTGAGAATCCTTGAAATTCCATATAAATCTTAGAAAGGATTATATATTTTTATGAAGAAATGTTGTTAGGATTTTGATAGAAATTGCATTAAATTTGTAGATTGTTTTGGGCAGAGTTAACATTTTAACAATATTAAGTCTTCCAATCTATGAATGTGGGATGCCTTTCAGCAGTATATTTTAGTTTTCATTGTACAAATCTTTAATCTCTCTGTTTAACTTTATTCCTAAATATTTTTTCTCTTTATTATTGTAAATTGAAATGTTTTATTAACGTCCATTTTTATGATGGATGGTTGTTAGTTGTATAGAAATTTAACTAATTTTTGTGCTGACTTTGTATCCTGAAACTTTGCTGAATAAATGCATTGGATCTAACAGCTGTTTGTGGAATCTTTGGGGGAATACTGCACTTTTATTCTTTCTTATAGTTGTTATTTATAGTCATGTATGTGTCTGCCTATCTCTTCTAGACTGTAAATTATTTGAGAAACAAGCCTCCTTTCTTTATATCGCCTAGCCTACTGTTATTGTATATACAGTGATACAAATAATTTAAACAAATAAATCATTGCTGATTTTGAAAAAATATCTATGATCCTGAATTATGGCAATATTCTAAGAAGGGACCTTCCTGGGACTGGAGGTGTCGTGTTCTTTCCTCTTACAAACCCTCTGGTCTCCCTATGACATATTCCAAAGTCAGAAGATGAGGGGTGGGGTGGGAAAGAGAAGAGTAACATTTATTGAACATCTACTCTCTGTCAAATACAATGCTCACTTCATACTCACCACTATGATGAAGCAGTATTACTCTAACCATTTTTCTAATGAAATTTAAGAGTTTTAGAGAGGTTAATTGAGATTGCACTAGGAAGTAGAGAAGTTAGAATTATATGGGGCAATTACTAGGCAAGGAGAGTTTGGAGGAGCGCGAAAGAGTAGAAAGAGGTAGAGAAGACGGTGAGTCAGGACTACTAGATATCTTTACCATAGACTTTAGAAGAGAAAAAGTTAGTCTCATCAACAGTGGAAATGTGATTCTGAGTTGGGAACACAGGAGGAATCTGAGATGTGTTTAGGAGGCTCTGATAATATAAAATCAGTTCATCTTATTACATTGTGCTGGGCCTAGGTATGAGGTAGCTGTGGGCAGGGCTGAGGCTGTATCACCCTATGCACTGACGAAGGAGCTGAGAAATACCCCCTGGATGCACATGTCAAACTAAGTGGTGAATAAAAGTTACTCAGAACTTTTGCAATATCAAGAATTCTGCTTATTCGGCACCTATGGATCCCTAGAAGTTGTGAGTCAATACATTCAAACCCCTGGTGTCTAACTCTGATGCCTGTTTTTACTTCATCATACAAACTTAAGACTCATTATTTCCTAAAAATGTATCCTTCCCTTCAAGGTACTTTATTCTCAAGATACTTCCAACATGGTCAGAATCAACAGTACCACTGAACTTTGTAAAACTGTTTCAGCATTTTCCAAAGAAGGTATTTGCCTTTTTTCTCTCTCTCTGCCTACTTTAAAGAAGGAAGAACTAGATAAAAGAATTCATTTTATAGCAGTTTGCTATTATGGTGTGTTAATAAATACTAAATAATATACTTATCGCTAAATATGGGCAACAGCTACTACTATGGATCGCAGATCTTCTCTATGAAAAGATTTCATTATATTTGTTCAATGCTGAGATGATGCTGCTGGATTTTGTTTGTTTGTTTTTCAGTTGTAAAATTAATAATCACAGAAATGGATTAAGTGACCATAACATATTCTGAGGAACACTGTCTATTGCTCAGTCTTGTTTCTTGATAGGTTCAATAACACGTTTGCAATTTCAATAATATTCTTTTTAGTCATTTTCAAGGTCATATTGTCCTACAAATGTTTGCTTGAGATGGGAAAAATGTGTGTATGTGTGTGTGAGTCCCTGACCATCTAGAAAATAAGTAGGAATTAGCTGATCTATTTCCAAGTATAACCTAAAAGAACTGTAGCGTGTGACCATGAGGGCACACTTAAACTGAATCTCAGAAAATAGCATATGCCCAATCTGTTAGTGAATGACAGTAGTCCTTATATCCACAGGTAGACTATCAACAACAAAATTTAGGAAAACAAAACTTTAACTTGCAATAAAACTATTTCGACATTCTGCACGCTTTATAAATTGCCTGACTTTCTCCTTCTCTGAATCTACTTATTTATCTCTGATATTTTTTAAACCCTAACATTTAAAAGATAACTTTGCACAAAACCTTCACTCACTTTCCTACAAAGTGACTCTTTCTTGTCATGAAAATTGCCAAGGGAGAATTTACAAAGTACTTTTCCACACATGTGCACACATGCACACCACAGAAGGTTGTGGTTTTCCAAAGGGAAACTGCATTTTTACCGTATCTAGTCAGTCCTGGAGCTCTCAGAACAACTCCACAGTAGCCTTGCTCTCTGTTTTGCCTTTCACATCAACGAAAAAATCTTTAGCTACAATTTCAAATACAAAAGTATGGATATCTGATAAAAGAGTTAGAAAGAAGGTAGTATGACTTTCCAAATCCAGGTGGAAGACGTGGCTGTGTCTTTAGTAAAGCTCCACTGAGCTTTACTAAAAGCTCAGAACCTCAAGATGGGAGTTTGGCAGAAACTGACTTCTCAACTGCTCCCCATACTTACTTCAACAGAGAGGCACTCTTACCTTTAGCAGTAAAGAGGCCAGCACAGATGTGCGGATGCCACTGTGAGGGGTCATATGGAGCTCAGTTTGACCCCCTTCCTATGGATTCTAGCTTCAGAGGGAACAGGCAGTTCCCTGGTGTTAGGAAAACTGTTGCATAGCATTGGAGTCTACAGGAGAGCAAAGTAGGGGATGTGGAGGCTGCAGCAACAGAGGAAGAAGTTCACTGATCTGCCACACGTTCTGTCCGTCAATGGAGCAGCCAGCAGAGCAGTGAGTCCACTCTCAGCAGCCTCCACTTTCATCTCTGAAGCCAGGACTCATGGAGTATATGGCTGGGAATCTCCTCTCATTTGTTTTGTCTGTCCCAACATTTCAACCATCCTTTCTGATTGGCAACTGTAGACCAAGAATGCTCACTCGAGGTTGAAAACGGAGAAAGAACACATGTAAGATAGCTAAGCCTCATTTGTAGGCAGTTCTGCTAATGCTCAGGTTATGAGTTTGATCTTTGAATTAGGTCAAAGAAGAACAGTATCTTAACATATAGGGAAACGGGTATTATGTATCGCAGGATGTGTCAGAGTAAGAGTTAGGGAGAGAGAGAGAGAGAAAATATTCAAGAGAATTAATCACTGAAAAATTTCCTTTCAATGAAAATAGCCATCTGTTACCCCTACGGGTGGCTAGCAATCTCCTTAACCCACATTTGCACTGGGGTCAGACACTGACAACCAGCATTACCAAAGGGGAAGACGTGAAACTAGCATAAACATCAGAGGGAAAAACATCTGATGGTTCACAATTCATGAATTCTGTCTAACCACTTAAAAGTGACCTTGACATCACCAAGGCAAAATGGTCACTGTGTTTCATCTTTTCAAGCCTATTTCTTTTTTTAGCTTTCTTTTCTTAAGCTATGAGGCTTTTTGTCTAAAAAAAAAAAAAAAAAAAAAAGTTCAATTCAAATAGACCCATGACTCAAAGTCTGACCCTGTGAGAGTGACCATTTCCTGCTTCTGACAGGTTACCCAGGCTTCCTACTCTCCTCCTCCTCTAGTTGTGAAATATCCACGGCAACAGCGACAGACAGCTGATGACCTCACACAAGCATGGCCCGAGTGAAAAGGAGATTGAAAATGCTTTACCCTGATGTTCAGTCTGGACTGAGGTCCAGCAGAACTTTTGCTGGTCCCAGCTTGACCATTAACTGGCAAGGTATCCTTCTGTCTAAACCTCAAAAGCCTCGTTTGCTTCTTTAAAAATATTTATTTACTTTTAGAGAGAGGGGAAGGAGGAAGAAAGAGAGGAGAAGAAACATCAATGTGTGATTGCCTCTCATGTGCCCTCTGGCCCACAACCCAGGCATGTGCCCTGACTGGAAATCGAACTGGCAACCTTTTGCTTCTCAGTCCCATGCTCATTCCACTGAGCCACACCAGCCAGGGCTCAAAATCCTCATTTTTAAAATAGGTAATATTAATCTAGTTGATTTTCAAATACTATGTATCTATCTTAAAGACCCATAGAACTTCTAAAGCAAGATTATTATTGTTGATAATTTCAACCAAATCATAAGATACCAACTCTTTTAAAAAACACTTTAAAATTCTGAAGAGACAAAGGGTAATGCTAAATTGACACAAATCTCTTCCATTCCAGATGATTTGGAATAATTGTTATGACTCAAGAAATATAACGTCAAGAATACTTCTGCCTTTGCACTGTGTCAAATTTAAAAGGTTTTAATGCATTTGTATTGGATTCTCTGCTCCTGGGTCCCATGGTGCAGTTACAAGTGGGGTATTGATTGAAGCTTTCTGAAAATGAAAGGGGGAAAAAAGGCTTTTATTCTCCCTCCCCAACTGTCACAAGTCATACTTTCACACCTGACCCTGCCCACTTCCTTCTGTGGTCCAAATGCAGACAGATAAGGTGTTTGTGTCTAAGGAGGCAACTCTGTTTTTCTTGGTCCTAAATTTCTAAAAATTAAATGTTATTTGGAAAGGGAGGAAAGAAGGGAGGGGAGTAGGAGGAAGGGGAGAGAAAAAGAGAGATAGGGAGAGAGAGGGGAGGGAGGAAGGAAGAAAGAAAAAGAAAAAACTACCCTGGTCAACTTGTCCCAACCCCAGTCTGAAAGCACGCCTAACAAACGAAGGGGCTCGGTGAGATTTAGTGTAACGCCGGCAGCAACAACACAACTGTACATTATTCTTTCCCAGCCCACTCTCTGAGGCTCAGATTACTGTTTTGCTGTCTGCATCCTCAATGACGGCTGATACATCCCCTGGGTAGAAAAGTACTGATCTCTGTCTTGATTTAGGAGCTGAGCTGAATTTATATATATCAGATTATTTAGCAGTCACCAAAGTCAATGAAGGCAAAAAGAAAGGAGGATGGTAAGGAATAAATGGGGTTCAGTTTGCTATAAGTGGCAAATAATTTCCACATATAAACAACTCTCTCATTTCAGTGATTATATAACCTGTTTTGGACTTAATGAAGTGTCCCAGTACTTATGACGGGGTCTTTTGAAAAATTATTTTGTTTTGTTTTTTAAATAAGAGCAGTTCTATGCTTTTTATAGTAATTTGAAAGGGAAAGTTTTTGACAAGCCAAAATGACACCTTGAACTAAATGGAGAGAATCATAAATGTATCAGATATGTTTACGGATAACCCGGGGTAGCATCTTGAGACTTTAAATAGAATCTAATGCATAATCCTTCAATTCACATACCAGTTACCTGGCTTATCAAGGCCTCATGCATGGGAAAAGTAACTAAGTTGGGGTTTAAAAACTGAAAAAGGGAAAAGACAGCAGCTGAAGACTAGATGACGATTTCATCACAGAGGGAGAGAGCTGATTGCGCTCTACTCTTTTGCAGACGTGGAGAGACACTAAACAGTGTGGGTTTCTTACAAATGAAGACAGAGGACACTGCTCTCAAACCAGCAGGTGAGGAAAGCTTCGAGGAAAAGAAAACAGGTTTTTAACAGAATTCTCTCAAACGACTACCAAATTTTGAGCAATAGATCAAATCTTATAGTAAAATTTAACATGGATAAATGTATAACCCGACATGTGGATTCAAAATATTTTTTCTTAAATCTAACCGCTCTTCTACAGGATAAAGTAGACAAGGGTCACCAGAAACAGGAGGTGGTAAATGTTTCTGCATCAACAGATACAGATGCTTCCACAGCAGACGAATAAGCACCCCGCCCGTTCTCCTCTCCCCTAGCCAAGCCACAGGTGGAATGATGTGTTTGCTCAGTTCCTTCTGAGACAAGCAAATGGGATCAGAAGAACCTGAAGCACGACCCAAGAAAAGTGACGAGAATTATTGTAAACTTGAAACTTTAAATAAAATAAATCGGGGGTGTCACTTCTAATCCTACCACCTAGAAATAACCACCAAGACGATTTCAGTGTACAACATTTACTGAAAATAGAAGAATCACACAGTATACACACAGACACACACACACACAAGGGTGCAATGAGCAATAAGCCTTTCTTTAGTCCCAGAGCCCAGGAGTAACCAGAACAAAAGTGACTGAGTGACAATAATTATCAACAGTTTCTTATTTAGCCTTCCAAAATTTTACTATGCAGGTATAAGCATTATACACAAATTCATATATTTTATAAGTCATTTAAAAGTATTTTAAAGCACTTTTTAACATTGGCAAATGCGCCATGTAACAGTGAGGTGATGATATTTTTATCGATGGGCCCTACTTCTGAGACAGAGAGACTGGAGGACATCATTGGGCTGTGAAATGCCCAGTTCAACTACAGAAGCGGCTATATTGGTGTATGCCCAAATAGACGTCCATTATTATTAGATGGGCCTCAACCCCAACTAACAAGTTGGTCTTCTGTTTAGCTTATCTCATGTTGTGCCACACATTGCATATTCTAGCAAAGTCAAGCAGTCTTCTCCTTGGCCTCTCTCCTCTAGAAGCACACACTGGTTTGGCCTTCCTGGATCTCAAAACTGAGATATTGAAAGGAGTGCACAAACCAACCTTAATTTAAAAATCAGAGACGACCTGAAACAGAGCTTAAGAGACCCGTTCTCCATTCTGTCCTACTGGAGAAAATACGAAACCACCAGCTACAGGAAGCTTATGAAAGAGAAGAAAAAGCCACATTTATGTTTTGGGTAAAATCCTTTGGTTTCTCCACTTAGGCTATTCTCTTGAACCTCGGATTCGGTCATGTGTCCCTGAGAATGCTTTTTTATTCCTTAATTCACAACGTGCTCTCTTTGAATGAAGGGAGTGAAGGGAGAAGTGACCTTTTCAACTTCCTCTAGAGGTTAATCAGGGCGGTCACTTACTATTGTTACCTTTTCCCACCTTGATGCCATGACTATTGTTGCAACCCTAGTCAGTCCAAAGATAACTTTCCTTGAGAGTAGAGTCACACTTCTGGCTGTCAAAGAGAATCAATTAATCAATGGAGTTATAATCATTCACAAGGGGCTACTTAATTAGGAATAAAAAATTAAGTTCAATGCCATTCCTTGGCACTGACACTGACACTACTCCAAGAATAATAAAGTCTTAGAAATCAGAGACAAGACTGACCATTTAAGTCATGCAGGCATTTATCCAATCAAGAAAGTTATCTATACAAATCTGTCATCAATGCGTGAAAGCCGGTTTTAAATGGCAAAATAATGGAATCAGTACAGTTGGGCAGAGTCACCTTTTACATGGTCTCTAGGCACTAAAGTCACCATAGTAGGCAACAAAATTATATAGGCAAAGGTGGTCTTGAAAATTCCATAAATTGTCTGTAAATTATAGAAAATGTTTTGTATATGATCCTATAAGTTATTTTCATCAAATTCTATGTCATTTAATCTTTTTTTATTTTTGCAAAAATGTCAACAATTGGTCAACATGTGATTTTCATACCTTTGAATGATAAGAAATATTTTTCTATAGAATTAACTCTTTCAGACCCGTTTGCCTACAATGTGTGCACACTGAAGTGAATGAAATCTAGGATCACTAATCTTATTTAACTTGACACTAAATCAGTAAAGATTTTTAAATTGAATCATAAATTTTATTTGCAATGGCAGATTGAAAGGAAAAGATATTTTGGAGGTTTAGCCTACATAATTAGCCTAGACACTTACGAAATCATATTCTCTGATTCAGCATTCTAAAGTCAAACAACAGGAAAGTGACCACTTTTTAAACAATAACATAAATACCTACTTTTTATTCAGTTCCTTACTTTCAGCCAGGCACTATGTTAAGCCCTCACAACAGCCTTTGAAGATTAGGAATAAATATCTCCATATTATAGTTGAGCTTAGAGAAATAAACTGACTTCACTCAAGGTTTTGAAGCAAATAAATTGTAGATCACAATTTGAGCCCAGAAGGTTCAAGTTTATATGCTTCCCATCTGCCTAAAGAAAATCTATCCTCTGAAAATGGGATTTGAATTTCCTACATCTGATAAATAACTCTTCTGTTTTCAACAAAGGCATCACTAGTGACAGAGAGTAAATCATCATATGATTTATCCTAGTATATGATCCATCTATAAAGAAGTATTTCTCCTTTTTTGCCGGCACTCCCTGGACAATTGAACTCATTCTGAAAACACTAAATCTGGGAACTCTTCTTGCCCAGGGTCATGATTTTTCAGTCTGGGAAGTACTTCTTGGTGAAGATCTGAGCAACAGCTCAGAAAGGGTGGCCACCAGCCAAGCAGTATCAGCACCACTTGGGAACTTACCAGAAAAGCAAAGTCTAAGGGTTTTGCTGCAGAGCTGTCAGATCAGAAGAAACTCTGGGGTGGGGCCCCGTGCCGTGTGAAATAACTGGTCCTTTGTGTGATTCTGTGCCACAGTCAAGTTTGAGAACTGCTGATCCGTTCTACAGGAGGAACTCCCGTAAGTCTTCCCATAAGTCTCTCAGACTCCGACACAGCCTTCTGTAAGATCCATGCTGAAAGCATTTAATAAGCCTCTGAATTCGAATGATAAGAAAGTGCCAAATCTAAATTTGTTGGACTATTTGTTCTTTTCCTTAAACAGGACTTTCATTCCATCAAAAACGAAGGCCCCTGCCTCCTCCTAGGTGGAGTGAAGAGTCATGGGCACCTAAACACACTCACACACACACACAAATCCCAATACGCAAGCCAGAGGAAATAACTTTGATAAGAATTTAGGGTTGTTCTAATATAACACCAGAATGGAGAACCACTGAAAGCAAACGACAAAAGTAGAGCATTAGAAACCAAGAAAACTTGAAGATGTTTATTTTGGTTCACTATTTATCAACACATTAACCTCTCTGAGCAAGCATCCTGTTGTATGGTGTATAAATAATATATTTACAGTATATACAAATAACCACAGTAAAAAGTGAGAAGTGATAAGCACCATTAAAAAAATGAATTGAATCTTGGGAGACCTCAGTGTGAGAAACTGTACTTCTACCTTGGGGTGAAGAAGGACCTGTGGAAGGTTTTGGACAGGTATGATGATTTCAGCTAAAACAAGGCTGGAGTTTTCCATGGAAAAACAGAGTCTGGATATTCAGCCTGGCTGAAATGAATATGAACTTCAAAATACCACAAATAAAAATATAAAAATTTAATTTTCTTATTTTTTGTCTCCAATATCTATTTTTCTACCTAACACAATAACAGAAATTTTATTTAGTATTTTCATGGATAAAGACAGGTGGAGGAGTTATTATTATATTGAAATATTATCAATTATGCAATGGAAACCAAGCAGTGTAAAAGAGGAAAAACAAAAATGTGCTGATTTGTAGACGTTTCCTCTGATCCATAACCCTAGTTCAACTTGCATAATATCTCACTGAACAAAATGTGATACTGAGATGGGAAGACAGCTCTGCTGTGTGGAATCTCAGGCTGCATGTATCTGTGCAGCCTCTGTGGCACCATTGCAGAATCACTGGTGTTCAGAATATCGAGTGGGGCTGAGGTTACGTGCAGAGTTCCCTAAGCCTTGGTGTCTCTGGTGACTCTTCTGAAGACATTTTTATCTTTCTTATTTAAACCCTTGCTTTTCAGGATTAAATAAATAATAAATCATTGGCAGCCGCGAGGTGTTTTTCCCCAGGATGCAGTAGAATACAGCTACATGCATTGGCTAAGAGGCCAGAATAATTTTGTTCATGAGGAGAAAAGACCACCACGAGCTTGAACTGAGACAGAACAAATATCTGCTAATTTTCTGTGTGGCGATTTTCAGTTTTCCACTTGAATTGCTGCAACCAAAATGAGAATTTTCACATATTGAATATGGCATAATTTATGCAGGACACATTCAATAATGACTCCAGTTACAGCCAACTGTACAATTAGCCAAACATTTTTGGGTCCAAAAATAAATGTTCGAAACAACTGCTAATCGATCTGTTTGAATCTTCAATTTCCCTTTTCAGGAACCGAAGCCCTCACTAAAACAGATCCACAGGAAACTGCAAACATTTGTCAGCCATACATTCTAGCATAAGAATGTCCATGCTGTCTTGCTTCAGAACCGCTATTAAAATGCCAAGGATGAGAAGTGAGAGATGCAGTGTACCAAAGAAGTGGGTCAAAAACCCACAAGGATAGTAACTGGACCCAACACCCATCCATGCCATGCCTCCTCAACTCGAAACCATCTCCAACTGAGAGATGTCCATTTGTCTGTACAAAACAGGAAAAGCAGGAAATGAAAGCCTCAAGGGGTATGCCTAATCATTGGCTAAAGTCAGGACTTCTCAATTCTATCATGTCACTTCTGTACTTGCTACTTAAAAACAATGGTTTAATTAAGGGTCAGAAGTGTAAACCAAGTAGGTCATGATATTTCCCTCCCATGACCATGACAGCCGTCAAAATCTGAGTATGTTATCCAAAACTAATATAATATTGTATGTCAACTATAACTGAAAAATTTAAAATATATACATTTTTTAAAAACCTTTCATTTTGGCAGGACCCAAATCCGAGTTTGATCAACCCAGCCTACAGAAAGAGAAGCCCAGAGTACCGGACTAAGAAGAAGTACTTAGTGCTTCTGTGAGATGTTATTATGATGCTCATGACATATTCATGAGGGCCATTAAGAAAAAGTAAAGAGCCAAGAACCCCTTCCCCCACAGATAAATCAGGAAACCCTCACTAAGAGAAAGTGAAGAGAGCTTGACAAGAGAGAGCATCTTAACCATCCAGCTTAAAAAGAAAACTCACATTATCTTGTTCATTGGATTTTCATACTAACAATTTAGTAAACAAAATAAGCTAATGACATAGTTTACTGTGGGGTTTTCTTCCAGAACTTTATATATCAGCTGCTAAATAAAATATATAATAAAAGAAATATACACAAATATGTTAAGAGTAGTTCCATTTTATCGAGTACATTTTATATGTCAGCAGTGTATTAATCTCCTCTACAGGCATTCCTAATCTTCTTGAGTTCATATAAGAACTTTTTAAAGGGATATATCTTAACTTTACAAAGGATTTGAGCTTACTATAGTTTATTAAGAAAAATAAAATTAATCTACTGATTACTTGTCTTTTAGGTATTGTACTGAATGCTTTACGAGTGTATTTATTGTAGGCAGGAATCTCATTTTGTAATACTGGGGTCAGAAACGCCCCATGCTTCACTAGAGGAAAACCCAGTTTCCAGTGGGGAAGATAGACAGGCTAGTGGAACTGCCCAAGTGACATATAAGAATCTGAAGTACAGACTCTATGAAGAGGGTCCTGTGGTCTTCAACCCACAGTGGTCACTGCCAGTAAGTTTATTTGCCCATCCCTGCCAGGTTCCTTGAAAGTGGGTGATGCCTACTTTCAAACCTGGACACAAAAGTCATTGTCAAAGTCAGGAAGCTGAGAGCCATGATGTCCTCCTTCCTAGTTCCACCACAGTGTAACAGCTCCCTGGATGAACATACCTACTGCCCTGGGCACTGAGGGAATGAGGGCTATCATTTCCCACCTGCCCCTCTCACATAGCGTGCCCTTTGTAGCCTTTCCCTGGCCTCAGAAAAGGGTTCCCAGACCAACTCTAGTCTGTATTTCTATACACTGTTAACACTGACTCTTGACTTCTCTGCTTAGAGAAAACAGAGGTTCTCGTAACCTGCGAAGAGCCAGCTCTGACTGCATTTAGCAGTTAAGAAGGAACCACCCAAATATCTATTTCAGGGTTGAACTGTTGTCTAGCATCTAAGTCTGAGTGAAAGGCTTGAGACTGGATCTACCATAACCTTCTCCTAAAAGTATGAACCATTTTATGACTAGCCAAACCAAAAAAAAAAAAAAAATCCTCAGCCTCCCCTACAAAGGATTTTTTTTAGATGAGGCTTAATGAATCAGTTAGTTTTCCAGAAGCCTCCTTTCTGTACTCAGAATGTAGAAAACTCTGCTATAATGCTTATGAGAACCTCACTATTTGTCTTTGCTATGTTCCTAGAAAGTGAACACACTGACATATCCGCTACTTAGTATTGGGTTGGCCAAAAAAAAATTTAGTTTTTCCATAAAATAAAAGACACATTATTTGTTTTCACCAATAACTTTACTGATTTGGATATTTTGAGTATGTCAGCTATCTCCCGCATGGTATAACACTGATTGTTCTCAGTTAATGTCTTGATTTGATCACTATCAATGTCAACTGGTCTAACTGACTGCGGAGCATCATCCAGCAAAAAATCCCCAGCACAAAACTTCACAAACCACTTTTGACACATTCAATCAGTCACAGCACCTTCTTCATACACTGCACAAACCTTTTTTCACATTTCAGTTGCATTTTCACCTTTCCTGAAATAATAGCATAATATGCCAAAAAGTGTTGCTTATTTTCTTTCACCTTCAGTATTAAAATGGCTACACAAAAATTCACCAATTTTTGATAAGTTTTTAAATGCATGCTGATGTGACAGCTGTCACAATACAATCTAACAAAATTGTTTCAAATGAAGTTAAAGACAACTAAGTGCTACTGCAGCCATCTTAGATAAATGAACTTTTTGGCCAACGCAAAACTTGTTAACCAATCTAAGAAAGAAAAAGGGAGAAACAGGGCATGAGGCAAAGTATGTCAAGGGAAAAAAGACAATTTTGGCACAAAGACATTCTGAGTAAAATTACTAAGTCACTTTTTTCCTTTAGTAAAGTCTCTTCTTAAAATGCATTCAGAGTAGCTCCCTAAGATGACAACGAAAACAGATGCTCTCTCTCCCTGGCTGGTGCTCTTCTCTGTCTTCCTTTCAATATTTAGGAATAATTTCCAAAGATTCACTCTGCTTTAGTGTATTTAAGCAGAGGCACTAGTCACATTTTTATTACTTGGGGAGCAACTTAGGGAATGCAAAACTCATACATGTAGATTACCTTACACGTGTGCACAGGTACCAGCAAAAAGAGAAGAAGGATGCCGTCGCTGGGTGAGATTGAGCTCAAACGGACTGTCAAGTCTGCCACAAGAGGCCACAGGCCATGTAACATGCCGGTAGGCTTAGTGGCGTCGATTCTGAGTTACAGTTTATTTTTCATTATTTGATAATATAGTTATGTTATTTTAGGATCATAAAATAGATAATATTAAAAGTTAATAAGTTTGGGATAATTTTACATAAATTTAACTGTGATTAAGCAATTTATAAACATGCTATGGGAATTATTTACAGGAATTTCTTGGAGATATTTTTAATAGCATGAAGAATCTATGATGTCAATAACTCTCCCTCTTTTATTATGCTGTATGCTTTGCTGTTTCATGTATCACAATTTCATGACATGGTGCTCATGAAGAAAGTAGGTTGTCTTCAACCCATAACCAAGGAGAGGCAGGAACCCAGGGAACAGGGCTGTGTGTCTGAGAGTTGAGAGCTCAGAGCACCCATGAGTTTCCTGTACTAAGATCATCTACCAAGGGCATTGAGAAGTCACCTTCTTAAGGATGCTTTTATTACCAGGACTTACAGAAAGACCAGCTTCCCCCTCTCTTGGTACCCTCCAACGAAAGGACATTGGCACTTCTGGTTGTGAAGGTATTACTGATAAATGTCCATGTTATTTGAGTCAATACATATTTATATTTCCCCTTCTACAGACAGGATATTCCACAATGAAATTAGGATTCTTCAGTGCACTAGACAGACAGAAGTTGTCACCACAGAGGGGAAAAACAGAGAAAACAAAAAGCATATTTACAAAGTAAGTTACAAAGTAAGTTACAAAGTTTTTTTCTTTAACATGCACACATTTTGAGTCACTGGAGGCACAAAAATCCATAAGACACATTGCATGCCCTCAAAGCTTCACAGACCAGGGAGGGAGGCAGATAGGCATACAGGTAATTACAGCGGAGTGCTGTGTTGTATTAAGTGCTTAACTGCCTCATTGAAGCCCACAGCTTCAATTAACTAAGTTACCCAGCCAAGGACTCTTACTGATGTGGAATGGAAATGACAGTTTGTGATCTACAATTTCTTTGTTGCTGACCTCTCACCAGCTCCTGTCCAGCCTAAAAAGCATTTCCTCTTCCCTAAATGATCCACCTTGTGTCATGTGTGAACAGAAAAGCTTCTCTGAGAGCAGCCAGAAGGTGATCGGGATTATGTGATTGTGTGTGTGTGTGTGTAGCATCATTATGATGTCATTCCAAAGAAAGGAAATAACAGATCCATTTCTTCTAACATGGAGACAGTGTACAGCTTGAAGATGGTTTATTAGCTCCCAGCTTATAATACACGAGAGCTATTTGTGTACATAACTCACCTTGTCAGGCCAGAGCCGGCCCCATAAACCTCAGCAGCACTTTCTCCAACTTTTTGACTATACAGAAGTTACTGCACAGTTACAGTCCTGTCATATATGATGTTAATAAATGTGCCACACTGACTGTCTGCTCTTTTAAGTCATTCTGCTAACCTGGGCACATTATCTGAGATTTATACTGCTGCATGAAGTCTGAGGAGAATGCAGGGAAATGGCTTTACAGACAGGATTAGACTGGCTGTCTGTCTTATGTTTCTGACACGGCAGCAGGAGAGCTGTTCGGAGGCACTTGTGAACAACGACAGAGGCCAAAAAGAACAGGACAGAATAATTTTGAGGAATCTCTGCACTTTTGCTAGGGTGGATGATTCTAGATTAGGCTTTGGTTGTAAAAAAATCCCTCTTTGTCTCACTAAAGAAAGAAAAAAAACAGTCTCTGGTGAAAATTAACATATTATGCCCTTTTGCTAAATCTCTATTTTGAAATTCCAGTTAGTGAACTGAAACCTGGTACCAAGTAGTTTAATAAATATTTGTCAAATGCATGAGTCACTAACTGTAAAACCCTTTAAGTTGGTGATCACCGCTCTGTTTCTTACATCCACAAGGGTGCCGACGACCTAGCAAGCATGAAACAATTATTTCATGAATGAATGATACAAATAGCAATATGTCTTATTATTCACTACATAGACTCCAATCCAGCCTTGTATCTGATCCTGAAAAGTGACAATATTTTATTGACATTTTACGATTAAAGAGCTCAAGGTAAAAATAAGTGAATTGATTTGGATGATTCTAAATAATAAATCATCCAAATGAGAGCAGCAGAAACCCTGGGATTCCACAATGTGAATAAACAAGGTGGTGCCAGGCATGTTTCATGGCAGGATGGCCAAGAGGAGTTGGCTTCAGCTTCAGGAGTAAAGACAAGGACTTCAACTTGCAGCCTGGAGCCATATCATAGAAACATGAGTTAGTGACGGGGGACCATGACCTCGTTCCTAATCATGCTTCCTGGAGCTGCAGTTCTTTGAACCATGCTCCCTCTGGAAAAGCTGCAATGCCTTCTTGTCTTCCAAAGGTGTACATTCTCCATGTCCTGTTCTGTACCTTGGATACCTCTGCTTTCACCAAATCCTCAACTCCTCACCATCAGCCACAGTCCCCATATACACCCACCTAGATTGTTTTAAAATTGTAATGAAATGGGAAAAAGGTTTACATGCACAGGATACTCATAATTTAAGTCAGATATGGCTATTCAGGTTATCAATGCTTTTCACAGCTTGAAATGTACAACCAATGCTAACTCAAATTTAAAATTATTCATCTTATTCACCTATATTTTTCTTACTAGTTGTCTACACAACTAGTCATATCGTTTACAAACACTTGCGACAAAGTCTATCTACCTTTGTTCACTTCTCACGCTCTGGGAAGCCTTTTCCTCCTGCTACACGCCTGCCTCTCATTCCTAGTCTGCTCATGGGCACACTTCCTCTGAACTGCATGAAGTAGGGAAAGACTTAGCTCCAGGGTCTGATCGCATTGCAGCTTCACCACCTTCCTTCGTGATACATTCTAGCACCTTGTTATCAGTCAGCTTTTGCTGCATAACCAGCCGCTCCAAAAACTAATGGTTTAAAATAATAATTATTTCATTGCTTATGATTTTGTGGGTTGGTAATCTGAGTAGGGCTCAACTGGACAACTTATCTCCACTCCTTATGATGTCAGTTAGGCTCACTCAAATACCTGATAATTTTCTCACCTCTGGTGAGAAAGCTGGGATGGCTGGGTCACCTGGGGCTTCTCTGCACAGAGCCTCATTATCCTTTTGCATAACCCAAGATTATACACAGGATCACTGGGTTTTCTGACAAAAGTTAGTCTTGTAAAACCTCCAAGGCCTAGGCTTGAAAATTGCTCAACATCTTTTCTGTTACATTTAATTTATTAAAAGAAGTTGCCAGGATAGGCCAGATTCAAGGGGTAAAAACAACAAACTCAATATCTTGGTGGGAGAAAAATATTGGGTTGGCCAAAAGGTTCATTCTTTTTTTCCATAAGATGGCCCTAGTAGTGCTTAGCTATCTTTAACTTCACTTGAAACAATTTTGTTAGATTGTATTGTGACAGTTGTCATGTCAGCATGCATTTTTAAAAACTTACCAAAACTGGTCAATTTTTGTAGCCGTTTTAATATTGAAGATGGAAAAAACAAGCAACATTTTTGGCATATTATTCTTTATTATTTCAAGAAAAGTAAAAATGCAACTGAAATGCAAAAAAAGATTTGCACAGTGCATTGAGAAGGTACCGTGACTGATCAAATGTCTCAAACATGGTTTGCGAAGTTTTGTGCTGGAGATTTTTTGCTCATTGATGCTGCATGATTACACAGACCAGCTGAAGTTGATAGTGATCGAATCAAGACATAAACTGAGGACAATCAACATTATACCACACGGGAAATAGTTGACATACTCAAAATATCCAAATCAATAAGTTTATTGGTGAAGATGAAAAACATGTCTTTTATTTTATGGAAGAAACCATATGGCCTTTTTGGCCAACCAATAATTGATGGCTATTTTCTGCAGCTTATTACACATATTAATTTTCAAAAAAAAAATTCCACAGGCCTTAAGTACAATTGAAAACAGTAAAATATTTAGCAAATGATTGTTATAATTTTTGAATGTCAGTGCCAGACATTAAAGACATTACATAATACATAGTATTTCATTCTTACTCAGTGAAATAGATAATGGGTAGGAAAATTATGGCCTGTGGACCAAATCCAGCCTGTTGCCTGCACCTGTTTTTGTTATAGCCCACAAGCTAAGAATGCTTTTTTACATTTTTTGATGGTTAAAGGAAAAAGTTAAAAAAAAAATTCATGACACATGAAAATGATATGAAACTCAAATTCCAGTATCCATAAATAAAGTTTGACCAAAACACAGTCATGCCCACTTGTTTACATACTACCTATGTCTGCTTTCACACTACGATGGCAGAATTAAGTAGTCACAACACAGACCATATGGCCTGCAAAGCCTAAAATATTTGCTCTCTAGACATTTACAGAAAGTTTACTTAGACACAGAATTTGAACTCAGATCTGCATAACCCCCAAACTCACACTGTACTCTAAGCAAAATGGCAATAACATCTATTTGTTGAGTTCCTACTTATGTCATAATGCCCGTGCATAACACCTTTCGATAGCCCTCTAAGAGGCTGTGATGGTCCCCAATGCATAAAGAACTGGGAGATGAGTTATGCCATAACTTGACAAATTCTGTATAACTAGTGAGGTAGAGCTAAAATGCAAGTAAGGTATCACAGACTTCAAAGCATGAGCTCCTAGCAGAAGTTACATTTGTAATGGAGAAATATGACAGATAGCACCTTCACCAATCGCCAAACTTAGTGTCACCCATAATAGGGCAAACGAACCTTGTAAGCCTTCTGAAGTCAGACACAGGAAGTAGTGTCGCCCATGGGATACTCTATGTATTCCATGCGTAAACAGGACTATTTAACCACAGTTAACTCATGAGAAAACAACTGGACACAATCAAATCAAAAATCACTCTGCCACCAACCACTCTTGGTTCTTTAAAAAATCATAATTATGAAAGATAATAAAAGACTAGGAAGCGGTTCTGAATTGAAGGAAATTAAAGAGAAATGATGAGCATATGTCACATGTGACTACTGATTGGATCCTGGATAAAAGCAAAACTATAAAAGATAATATTGAGATCACTGGAGAAGTTTGAATAGGGATGGTGAACTAGAAATAGTATTCTATCATTGTTGAGTTTCCTGAGTGTAATGATTGCATTGTGATTATGTAGAAGAATGCCTTTGTCCTTAGGATACAGTTACTGAAGCATTTACTGAAAAAGAGTCATGATGTTTATAACTTTCCCTCAAATGGTTTGGCACACACACATAAACACACACAAATAATTAATTGTGCATCATGTACATGTGTGTTGTGTGTGGAGAGAGAGTCAGAAATAAAGAGGAAGGAAGGGAAGGAGAGAGGGAGAAAGGAACAGCAGAAATTAGTAACAACTGGTGAATCTAGGTTAAGGGCATACAGAAGTACTATTCTTAAAGATTTCCTGTGACCATAGCTTTGCTCTTATCAACATCCCACTTAAGCTTTTAAACACACACACACACACACACACACACACACACACACACACACACACACAGACACACACACCTAGTTTGCTTTCCTTCTCATAGGGCCACCTCTGCTCCCAAATGCAAACACAGGTTTTGTGAGCTTCTGAAACTGAGGAGATAAACCTCTAGACATCAGACAACCAAGCAGTTGTAAAAGGACTTCTGTGAGTGCCTTACAACAAGTCCTGACTCTTTGAAGAAGTTAAAGTTTTCATTCAACTTGTCATACTGTGCTAGTTTAAAGTCTTTAAGTACACTGACCCCTCTTTCCACAAGCAATTTCCCAAACGCAGATGCGTTTGGAACACACACAGACAGGTTGCAATAGGTGCCCATTAGTCTTCAAACCTGAAATGCCCCCCCAAAATGAGTTACAGTGAAAAACACGTACTACCTCAAATGAAAAATAGCAAAATGCATCAAGAGTTCAAAAGGCAGGAGTTGAACAAGATGATCCCATTTCATGGTACATTAATACGTCACTCTAATTTTATATAGGAATGAGCCTTCAGACTTCCCATCCAGAATTCTGAAATATGGAGGTATCCAAGCAAGTAAATCTATTTCATAAATGGGGAGGTGGGAGAGGGGTTACACCTGTAGTTTAGGAACTTGTCGAGAGTTTTCAGACCAATAGATGTTGAGAGACAGAGAACAGAAAGAAGGAGGAGGGAGGACTGGAGGAAGAGATAGAATAGAAGGAAAGGGAAGGAGAGGGAACGAGAGGGGAGGGGAGGGGAGGAAAGGAAAGGAAAGGGAATGGGACATACCTCTGCCCCATTGTAGCCTAAGCAAGCTATGTCCACAGACTGCTTTTGTTCTCTTGGAGAGAATACTCGGCTTGCTTAAGTGCATGGGTGCTCGAGTTAGACTCCCTGGGGTTTATGTCTTGGCTCTGCTACTTACCAGCCATGGGAATCTTGGTGCTAGACAGTACCATAACTGTATGTCAGTTTCTTCACCACATATTAATAACAATACTACCTACTCTCGGTGTTACTGTGAGAATCGGATTGAGATAATTCATGGAAAGTGCTTAGAATAGTGCCTAGTACATAGCAATAAGCTTTGGGCTATTATTACTGTAATAATTTCAGATCGAGCCTGAGAAAACTGCAAATCATCCCAGGTTCAAGTGTCAACATTAGCATGATTTCATACAGCATCAAATTGTCTTACCAATAATTCTTGAGAGAAAATAGCCTTCAGGGTCTCTTATTTACACCCTCCTTTTCCAGTGCTTAATCCATATATGATCAATCTATCTCACGCCAAATCCCACAAAAAAAGAAAAAACTATGTTGTAATGCAAATTCCATGCATCTCATCAGGAATTGCAAATTACAGCCACTTTTTATTTTTCCAATAATCAATTTCTTGTAGTGCCAGCCATCCTTAGCCTCATTGCCAAAAATTAACCTCCCCTCAAAGTGCCCCCTTCTTTTCTGGACACCTTAAAGAGACACACAACAACACCCTAGTCTGTGAAGTGCACTCGCCACGGCATTCCTTCCTCCTCTGCTTTCCTCTAGAGCCATGCGGGGAAGCCTTGGCCCTCTGGAGGCCATACTCATCATGTGAAGTCACATGTACAGGCAAAGGATGGTGTCCCCATATGCCCCCAAAGCTGGCTTCTTTGGTGCACACTTGTTTGTTGACATTGTTGTTTTCATAGTCCTCATGGCAAACCATGCCCCCATCACTGATAATGTGAGGGGTTTGGGAGGCCCTGATTCTAATACCAGCATGCGATCCCATCCAGACCAGTAAGAGTCAGGCCCAAAAATGTGTGTAAGAACTGTCTGTGAAAATAAGAGATTACAATGAAAGACTAGAACTGCTGGCAGCCACCTTGTCATCAGAAAAGAGTTCAGCTAAGATATCCGAGTAGGAAATTGGTGTGGAGGAAAACCAGATTAGAGGACAGAGAGACACCAGGTGCTAATGACCTCATTGGAGCCTCGAGATCCATCTGTGCATGAATCTAGAAGATTGAGCCCAGAATATTTGCATTAAGGGAGCTAACTGAGGTCCTTTTTATTTTAACCAGCTTGGGTCGAATGTATCGGTATCTGACATTGAAAGCATTCTGAGTAACACTGCGTCTAATTTTTGGAGTGCCAGAGACTTTCTTGGCTTCATACAGAAGGGAGGAAGAGGAGCCCCCTTTTAAATTCTGTGCCCAACTTAGTCATTAAGCCTTGATAAAGCCCTGTGTATGTTTACGGTCTTCCAAAAGTCTGACCACACTCTGGTCCTAATTTTCCTAACCATAAAATTTCAAAGCCAATCCAGTTGTCTTGACCCAAAGCAGACACTAGAACACCATACTGTTCTCTTCTGTTACCAACCAGACCCCTTCCTCAAAACAAAAATCCTTCCTTCCTGACTAGTTGCCAAAGAGAACCTGCTATACTTCTCAACAGATAGAAACAAATACATGGGAAAGAGAGTCATGACTGAAGACTGTTGCTTAGCCTGTCAGAAATGCCCTGGCACATGTCATTGCGTATCTTTGTTGTATGAACTACCTGTTTTTGCTTGATTATCACATACTAAGATTATGTGTAACCCAATGTTTAAAAGAGGTTTACTCATATCCTTGGATCCCCAACCTTGTTTTCCCTAAGCTTAAACTTAAAATGGATTATTTTACTACTAGGTTTTTAGAAACATGGCTCTTTCTGGGGAAGAAAGAATAGAGAATTCAACTTATGTGTCATAACTGGAAGGGCTTGGTTAAACATGACTCAGTCTCACGTTGCCATTCAAGACAAATTTATATCAGTGTTTAAGTCACCTAATCTTTCACAGAGGCATGAAAATCAATTATTCCTCCATTGATTCTACAGTTATCACCTAGAAAACGAGAGATGTAACTTTTAATGATAATCATCAGCAATACCACCTTGGGCCAACAGCCTTGATCTTCTTCCATTTGATAAATTTAATGAAACACTGAAGCATATTGATGTTTCTTTCCACCAGTAATTTTTCTAGCTATTGAATTTCATCCTTTTTCTATCTTCCCACTTCTCCCAATTGTTAAGGTCATTTTCAATTTCAATTTTGTTTCCAAGGCATTAGCCAACACATCCAACTTGCTGTCAATGGGAAAATTAATAAGCATGCTCATTCCACTATCCAAGATATTAATGAAATTTCTAAATACCACAATAGAACTTATGAAAGTGTCTTCTCTCATCACAATGTCCCATTGACAAATACTTTCAATTTGAGCCAGCTGTGTACTTAACTATAAAATGAGCTAAACTCTATTTTCTCAGTTTCTTGATGAATATGACATGTGGGACTGGATTTTAAAAGCTTTTGGAAGCATACTGAAGGGTTGAAACAGATCCATTTGCCATTCTCTGACACAATAAAAAATAGCAACTCTATCAGGCAGTAAACCTAATCTTCCAGACTTTTTCAGTCCTTGAATCTTTAGATGTTTCCCGAGATAACAATCCTAATTTGTGGGAAGCAGTATAAATTTGGAGCCAAACACACTTGGGCAAAACCCAATCTCTGCCACTTTGTGGGACTTGGGTGGGTAGAGGGGAAGGAGTAAAGTCTTCCTTCCTTCCTTCCTTCCTTCCTTCCTTCCTTCCTTCCTTTCCTTCCTTCCTTCCTTCCTTCCTCCCTCCCTCCCTCAGCCCATTCTCTCATCTGTAAGATGGGCATAATTCTTAGCTTTTAACATTGTTTCAAAGACTAGCAACATGCCTTTGCCAGAGTATAAATTCAGTTAAAAGCTGATCTTCCTTCTCTGCGCCATTTGGAAGGTTGCGGCTACATTATAAAATCTCACTGTAGCCAAGAGGCAACTGCAGGTGCCTGAATAAGAAGTTTCTGAGAAGCATGCCTCTTTATCAGTGGATTTCAGATGTTTGGACTCTTTCTTCTTATGCCCTGGGGTGGGGGGGATGGCAGTGTAGGTTCAATACTCCTGGAGTCAATCAGGGTGAACCTGGTTATCCACTTACTAATTATGGGCCTCAGAAATTTTTCTTTAACTCTCAAAGTGTATTTTTCCTCCTAAAGAAAGGCATATGATAATAATACCTTGTTCACAGCTTTCTGTTAAAGGTTATACTAGATGTGGAGCACTTAAGTCTTTGGGTCATAATAGCACTCAACAAATAAATGCTGTAACATAATTATGTAATTCTTGCTGGACCCTTACCCATATGTAATGAAGTCTTATGTATCTGCTGAAATTTATTCCACTTCTGACTTCTCTCTGATTAAATAGTACACTCTATGCAAATATGGGCCCGGACTGTTTTATTCAATTTTATAGATCTTTCTCCTAGAACAGTGTCTGTCACATCATAAATGTTCAATAAGAAATTGTTGATTAAATGGCAGATGAATGAATGAATGCACACTTCTTTGAGTTTATGCCAAGAAAGACTGAATAAGATTGAAGGCAGCTGTTCATTGATCCTGCCTACTTTATTAGCACCGCCGCCACCTCTGACCCCTTAAAGGAGTCCTTCCCATTTTCTAAAGTGTATCACAATTTAGCTTAAAAAGACTCTGGGCAACATGGGGGGTGGTATCTATAGTTAACAACACAGTATCGTGCACTTAAAATGTTGTTAAGGAGGTAGATCGCATGTAAACCTTTCTTACCTTAAAAAAAGGGGAAAGCACAAGGAAACTTCTGGAGATAATGGATGTTCATTATGCCATTGTGGTGATAGTACCAAGGGTGCACGCATGTGTCCACACACATCAAATTGTATACATGAAATGTGTAGTTTTTTGTGTTAATTTTACCTCAACTAAACTGCATAATAACACCACTTTGAGGCTACATCTCTGAACATCAAAAACATGATTTATTTCCTGAAAATGTGTGAATTTTCCCATCACCCCGAAAAGAATTTATTATTAAAATATAAGTACAGACAAATCTAAAATGATTTCATGATGGTCTGACAGAGCCATTTACCTCAAACTCTCATTTAATGCCTTCGACTGGAAGAAGAGAATGAGTGAGCATCCCCAGGGGACCGAAAAGCACAGATAAATATACTCCCTCTCACGCATGTACCAATTTTTTACGAGTCATGTTGCATCCTAAGAACATCATCAAATGCACAAAGATACAATCATATGGATTTTCATAATTGTGAAAAATGCGAATAATCTAAACATATGTAAAAATATAGTAACTAAATGAATTACAGTTTTTCCCAACTATGAAATTCTATGTGGTTACTAAAAAGTATATTAACTAAGACTATCAAAATACATAAAAATATTTGCAAAATGTGTTGTTAAATGAAAGAATCTTGTTACTTCTAGTTATCATCGCTAAAATGACAATAAAGTGATTTTTAAATAAACCACCCATAGAGGCAAAGATAACAGGAGATTATACAGGATTGCAGAAGATGAAAAGTAAATGAGAATGTGGTAGCTTTCATGTAATTCAAATGCATCTAAAATTTAAGCCGGCCCTGGGGAGCCCTAGAAGTAGACGCTGCTTGCTACAAAATCCCAGAAATGCCCAAGAATAAGAAACACTATCTAACTCTACAAGGGCAGGTACGTGTAGCTCAGAAAGCAAACTCTTTGCATAGTCTTACAACAAAGGATTTAAATCCAGGGTCACTCTCACACCCCACTTCCATTCCCATAGAACACTAGGGACTTACTCTCTGAAGAGGTTGATTCAAAAAGGCTCTGGACCCGGGGTCACTTGGCACAAGTGGACTAAGTGAAATTTTAAATATTCTGTCATGAAGTCCCTGGTTCCGTATCTCCAAACACCTTCAAAAATGTTTGTTAAAGAATCAAATTCTGTGCAGCTGGGTCTTATGGCTGCTCAGCATTGGTTTCTTTAAAATTCCTCTGCTTGGCAAATTTCAAGTTGAAAAAAGATCTCAGAGGAAATACTTAGCCTGCTAAAGAAAATAAGTGTTTTATCACAATGAGTTACCACCTCACAATGATCAGAATGGCTGTCACTAACAAATCAATAAACAACAAGTGCTGGCGAGGTTGTAGGGAAAAGGGAACCTTAGTGCACTGCTCATGGGAATGCAAACTAGTGCAGCCACCATGGAAAACAGTTTGGAATTTCCTCAAAAAACTAAAAACGGAACTGCCTTTTGACCCGGCAATTCCACTGCTGGGATTTAACCCTAAGAATCTGGAAACACCAATTCAAAAGAACCTATGCACCCTTATGTTCATAGCAGCACAATTTACAATAGCCCAGTGCTGGAAACAGCCTAGGTGCCCAACAGTGAATGAGTGGATCAAAAAACTGTGGTATCTTTACACAATGGAATACTATGCAGCAGAAGGAAAGAAGGAGCTACGACCCTTCGCAGCATGAACTGGAACTGGAGAGCATTACGCTAAGTGAAGCTAGCCAGGCGGCAAAAGACAAATACCACATGATTTCACCTATAAGAGGAACCTAATGAACAAAACAAACAAATGAGCAAAATAGAACCAGAGGCATGGAAACAAGGAAAAAACTGACAGCAACCAGAGGGAAGAGGGCACAAGGAAAACAGGGAAAAGAAGGCCAAGGGTCTAGGCAAGGAACAGGTATAAATGGCCCATGGACATGGACAACAGGGTGGGGACTGACTGTGGTGGGGAGAGATGGGCAACACAGGGGAGAACAGCGGGGAAAACTGGGACAGTTGTAATAGAACAACAATTAAAAAAAACTAAAAAAAGCACATGTACAAAAAAAAAAAGAAGTATTTTAATCACCTAATAACATGCTTTAAAAATAAGTTTTATAATCTTTGTAAAGGTTTATAGCTTAATTAGTGCTGATTCTTTAAAAGGTCTACCTGGAAGCACTATACTTGATATTAATTTTTTAATTATCTTCATGAGTTGCAAAATGGCATTTCCTTGAATACAATCCATAGCTTACACTGTTCAATGAACCTCATTTGTCTTGTCCCAGTTGGTCTGCATTAGTCATTGTATTAGGAGAGTCTACTTTAGTGTTTCTCAGTCTGGGGATGGTGAGGAAGAACCCGTGTCCACCCCAGCTGCCTCTCTAACTCTCAACCAAAATGCAAATCAGAAACCCAAGGAGGTCTTCCTAAATTAAACATATACAGCCCTGCCTCCAAAAACTCTGAAGACCCTTCAACTATTTCCTAGGTGAAATTCATGACACGCCCCTAAAGGATGTGATGAGCACATAAGTGGGGTAGAACTGAAAAGAGTCAAAACCATGTCACTACACAACATAGGCATTTGACCAACTGAATGATTCCAGGAAACTTGAGTTTTGAACAATGCTGAGGAAACATGACTTCTAAGGCCCTTTTCCTTAAGCACAAGTTTCCTTGTGCTTAAGGTGATAATTTTTATAATTATTTAGTAGAAATGGTGCCTGTCCCCTTTCACAGGAACTGGCACATGGCCCTGGTTGGGCCATTCACCCCTCTGGTCCAGCAGGACTGCTTCCCTGGGACTTTTCGCAGTGAAGCTAGTATGACAGTGCCTTTTCCACTTTGGCCATGGAAGTCCAAGTATATGAAAGCAAAGCTTCCAGAGAGCCTGTCCTCCCCTCCAGCAATAAGCCAGGCTAAGAAAATAAAGCTAGTGCAGAGAAAAAATGGAGATTAAGGAAGAAAAACCGTCCTGAAGGAACGTTGGCTCTGATTACAGGCCAGTTTATGAAATCCCCTTTGATCCTAATCTACTTTTGAATTGCGTATTATATTGGAATTTTGCTACTTCCAAACAAGAGGATCTTGCTAATTCCTATCTGCTTTGAAGTGTAAACGCTAGGAGGGTTCACAAACCAAGCTTGATAGACATTTTACATGGAACACACTACCTGAATAGTAGTAGTCACAGTGACATGCTGAGGGTGATGGTAATAATAACAATAACCAAACACTAGTGAACACCAACTACATCCCAGTCACTGCTTTAGTACCGCCATGGTACATATGATGATATACCAGGTCTGTTTGGAAAAAGTCCAGCCAGTGTTAATATAATGAGAACAGTTTGCGCCATATCAATGTAACCTAGGCAGCCAAGGAGAATGGACTGGAGTGTGCATGTGTGAACAATGGGGACTTCACTGTACTAGTCAGTGGGGCAGTAGATGCCGTTGAATGAGCATGGGTACTGTGTGGCTGTCACATTCAAAATGAATGAGAGAGTCGAGCAATGAATCTGCATCCAATTTACATTAAGCCTGACATTCCTCCACAAAAACTATTTGGATGATTCAGAAGGCCTCAGCTATGGGAAACTGGTGACTGGCAGCTTCATCACAATAACACTCCCCCTCAATGCATCATGTCTCGTGCAGAGTTTTTTGGTGAAACATCCAATCACCCAGGTGACTCAGCCCCACTACAGCCCAGATTTGGTGCCCTGTGACTTCTGGCTTTTCCCAAAACTAAAATCACCTTTGAAAGGGAAGAGATTTCAGACCATCACTGATTCAGGAAAATACAATGGGGCAGCTGATGGCGACTGGGAGAACTGTGTGAGGTCCCAAGGTGCCTACTTTGAAGGAGACTGAGGTGTCATTTCCTGTGTACAATGTTTCTTGTGTCATGCTTCCTCAATAAATGTCTCTATTTTTCATATTATGTGTCTGGATACCTTCTGGACAGACCTCATAGATACTATAATATTCTCTCCATTTTTATAGTTGAGGAAACTGAGGCACAGAGTTGTCAGGTAAGATGACACAGCTAAAAAGTCACAAGCAGGATCTGAACCTAAGCGCCCAGGCTCCAGAGCCCGCACTCTAATCCACCATAACATTCTTCCTCATCAGGATCAGACAGTTAACTGGACAGTTAACAATGTATCCTCTAAATTAAAGCACAGAGATCAAAACTACACTCAACTGTGAGAACTGTGAGAAAACATCTGACCCCTGACCATTCCAACTGCTTTGACTTTTCAGGTCTTTGTTAACCGAGCCCCACCCTACTACCGGGATTTATATGTAAATTCCTTAGAAAATACCCTGAGGGAACAGCTCCACCTCGAAGTTAAGGGAACATGATAAATGATAGTCTAATGGGAAGTGTCTTACAGAGGCTGAAAACCCTGGTCTGTTTCAGCTGGACTCTTGGTTTGACCTCGAGCCAATCACTCCACCCTAGACCTCTCTGGTTTCTATTTATTTTGGATTTAATAAATGGTAATTTTCAATGTCCCCTCACAACAGGAAAAGGGTATTTTAAGACAAATTATAGCAATGCATAAAATCCTCCATGATTCTTCGAAGATATTAGACAAATTTAAGAGAAGTTTGAAATATCACTGTAATAGTATTAGCTAAAACCTACTGCTTTCTTACCATGTGTCAGCACTCCGCGGTGTGCATATATTAGCTCACTGAAGCCTCCCAACAAACTTCTATTGCAGATACTACTATTATTCCCATTCCACAGGTGCGGAAACAAGATGTGGGTGGTTAAATTATTTGTGGATATTTACATAGCAGGATGATCAATCTTACGTGTCAGTTTGGCCAGGCTATGATGCCCAGGTATTCCCTCAAATATCACTCTAGATAGTGCTAAGGAGGCATTTCTTAGGTGAAATTAACATTTAAATCAGTAGGTTTTGAGGAAAGCAGATTACCATGCATAAAGTTGGGGGGAGATGAGGGGCTTTTTCTAATCCACCGAGGGACTTAAAGGAAAAAATAATGAGAGTCCCTGAGGAAGAATGAATTCTGTCCGCCTCCACCATGCCTCCTGCATGCTGGAGCTGCAACACCAGCTCTCCAGCGGGTCTCCAGCCTGGGGTTCTCCTGGCAGAATTCAGACTAGCCCCATCCCACAATCACATAAGCCAATTCCTTACACGTCTCTCTGTCTGTCATGTATACGTATCCTATTGTTTCTGTTCTCTGGAGAACCCTGACTAATAAACATACAGACATAGTAACTAGAAGAGTTTGGACTTATTAAGACAATCTTGCTGCAAAGCCTGCCCCAAGCTTTTTACAACTCATAAAATTTTCTTCAGGCATTCTCATTCTTTATGGTGCTATGGCTCTGGTGTCTCTGAAAACCAGCAGTACCACTGGCCTGATTAAAAAAAAAAAAAAGATGTATTCTATTACTGTCTTTTATGGAATTTCGTTCTCTTCCTCACAGTCTAAATTTCATCAAGCTCGGTCAGATGTATTGCCCCCCATGCCTATGTGTTTTGTTGTGACTCAGTGTTAAACTGTATGGTCTGTAATTACTTAGCTTGTCATATACCCTCTTTCCTATTCAGGGAAACTGTAAGGAAGGCTGCTCTGGCATTTCAAGGCCAACTGGAGATTCCATTGTGGACACATGTCTCTCTCAGTGAGAGAAGGAGTAGGGCTGATAGGAAGTAAAGTAGTGAAGTAAAAAGAAGTCCTAGAAATCAGGTGGATCTAGGTTCAAATCCTGGTTTTACCTCAGACTCATTTCTTATCCTTGAGCAAAGTGCTGTAAGTTTCGGAGCCTCACTTTTCCTACCTGTAAAGTGGGGACAGCCATACCTATCTTGAGGAATTGTTTTGAAAGTTAGAGAAATACACACAAAGCATAATTATGCAAGAAATTATAGCTCTTATCATTAGCAGCACTTTGACCTTAGAATTTAAAGCTTAACATCTGTTTCCTAAGCTCACTTGTAATCAGGCATCTCTTGTCATTTGACCATTTCCCATTGACATTGCTGTGATCCAGGGCGAAGGCTAAGTCCGCAATTACTCCATCTCCTGTCTGACCTGACAGCATGTCACAAAGAGCGCTTCAGAACTCTGGGCTCCCTTTAGAGACCACCAGAAAGGGGGTTAAGGGTGGAGTCAGAAAGTCAATTTAGTTTCTGTCTAGGCTGCCTTTTTGCTACAATGTTTCTCAAATGACATAATGGCTCTGTGGCGCTGATGGCAGGGGCAACAGAAGAAACAGCCCCCTTTTGAGGAGAGCCCGTCTGTTGCCTCTAGGCTGGCATTCCAAGGACAGTAGCTCCCTTAGCAGCAGGTCAAGCTCAGGTGCGCCCTGAGCATCTGTGCGCCAAGCTCCGGCTTATGCGCACTGCCTGCTGTATGTACTTTAATTCTGTACATAAAGTTTGGTTTTTTCTAACTATAAAATTAATTCAGTCTTTATGAAATGTGTGGGAAAATCGAAATATAGATAGAAAAATTTTAAAAGTAGACAGATTTTTTTTTTGTAGTCTCAGTAGTCAAAGACAACTATTGTCAACATTCTTTCTAGTTTTTATTAATTTTTAGTATCGGTGAAGATGTGATTATACATTCTATTACTTAGTCAGTCATGTAACATCCTAAATTGGGGTGTCAAACTACAGCCTGCAGACCAAACCTGGATCATTGCCTGTTCTTATAAATAAAACTTTATTAGAACACAGCCATGCTTATTCATTCATGTGTTGTCTGTGGTTGCCTCCACACTATAATGGCGGAATTGAGTGATTGAGACAAAGGCTGTGTGGACTGAAAAGCCTAAAATCTAGATCTTTGCAAAAAGAAAAAGTTCATCAATCCCAGCCAGCCCTAGACAAAGAGTCACTGAATGCACTGACTGTGAGGTGCAGTGGGATTCCTGCCCCAGCTCTAGTCTTTGTTTGCTCACATCCTAACCATCTTTCAGGGTCCAGTACAGTTGCCATGGCATCAGGGAAGCTTCCTCTTATACTCCCGACTGGAAGTCAGCTCTTCCTCTTCTAAACCCCCACAGATCTTGATCCCTATATTTTTAATACCTTCTCCATTATCTACCATTTTTCACATGTATGAATTTTTGTACAATATATATTCTCACCTAACAACCTTTAGTTCACCACATCACTGACTTCAGTGTCTAGCACTTGAACACATATCTCGGCATTTATTTGCTAAATAAAAGTATTAAGATATGGTCCCCGCCCTCCAAAAATGTTCAACCTAGTTGGGAAAAATAGCGTCGACCACATACAAACGATCAAGTATGGTTTTGATACAATAATTGTTGAGAGAAGGAAATAGCATGTTGGACTAGGGAACGTTTCTTGAAAGAACGGAGAATGAATGGGCCTTAAAGGGTAATTTGGAAAGAATAGACGGAAAGCGGCAAAAGAGACAGCAGAATGGAAAGTACGCGGCTTTATCTAGCACGGTGAAGAAAGATTTCAGCAGGCTGGAGTGAGAACTCAGGCAGCAGAGGGAAACAGTGCACAGAGGCTGAGTGTGGCCAGAACAATGAAGGACCTTGAAAACCAGCAGTATGATCATTAAAAGGGACCCTTGGCCGAGCTCCCAAAATAGCAACGACTGACCGGTATACTATTATGTCTTAGGTGACTGCCTGCTTAGAATTCTACAGTGGAACATCACCATTTCACTTCTGCCACTCTCTGCGTCTTAATGAGCATCGTTTGTAAAATATTTGAATGAGACTGGTCCCCAGCTCAGCAATGACAGCGAGGTGAATACAAATGCACTCACCCTGTGGTCTCCCACAGGACTTTGTACATAATCTTCTTTGTAGCACAAATCGTGCACCACTGTAATCGTCTCTGTTTACGTGTTCACAGTCCCCACTGGGCATGAACTTCTCCGTGACATCTTTGACATGGATTGTCTAATTATAAGATAGAAAGAAGGCTACTTTTTAAAAAATAGCTTAAGTGATGACAGACTTATTTTAAGGTTACAATGGCATCCTGCAGACCACAACTGGGGGGCGAAGACAGCCGGTCCTTGCTAGGGGAGTCTTCAGTCTCTCCTCCTGCAGTCTTACCTATGAGGTGCACTGGAGTTTAAGGAGGAAGAGGGCAGGGTGGGACCAAATTCTGGCTTTGCCATTGACTGGTGTATAACACTAAGCAAGTCACTTAACCTACCTGAGCTTCAACTTATTTATGTGTAAATACCTACCTCTCAAGAGTTGATCAACATACATAAAATAGGATTAATGTCTATTTTCTCCTCTTACGCTTTGAAATTCTTAAAGATAGAAACTATACCTAATATATTTATTGGTTTACCATCATTCGACCTCTGTTGAACAAATAATTATTGAGCACTTAATATATGTCAGGTCCCACATGAGGATACAAGTGCTTAACCCAAGGTTCACAAAAGTCAATGCTCACAAAATTTTGTTCAGCCTCATCATCAGCTAAGCTCAATGGCTCACTTTTAAGAGTCTATTGTAAACAGCAGGTACCTTAGCAAATCATAAAGGGCAAGTACATGCTAATAGCAGAAGCTTATGATACCAACAGAATAAAAGTGTGATGGGAGGAAGCAGTTAAGTCCTTACACTTGAGCTAACCTATCAGGGTTTATAACAGCTGTGCAGGCAGCATGGCTCTTGGAGGAAGGCTGACAGAAAATGACCTTATTGCCACTTAACAGCAGTAGGGAGGTTTTTAAACTTGGAATCTTAATTTCTCATTCTCTATCTTGTGAAATGCTGCCCAGATCAGACTTCTAGTATCTGTGGGAAAAGACCTTGGACACCCATTAATATGAAACGAAGAAGCAGTTCACACCCTTTCTGGTTCCCTGAATGAATGGCTGCTGCACTTGGTAACGAGGGACTGTCACTCCTGGGCAACTGATGCACAAGGACAAAAGACTCCGTTGTTGACTGACAGAAACTCTTATGCCCTCCTCAGATCCCTGCATGGGTGAGCAGGTCCCAAGGGTGACGGAGAAGAGCCTCTGTTTGCATCTCCATGCACTTGAAATGACCAAGCCAGGCCCTAGGCAACATTTGGGCCTAATTCACCCGAGCAATCCAGGCCTCCCTTCGATAATTCCCTTACAATAAGCTGAAGGCTGCTTTCCCAACACACAGAGTGACCTGATATCTTACTTACAGTATTCCACTTTTCTTTCCTTTTTTTTTTTTAAAGATCTTATTTCTTTACTTTTTTTAGACAGAGGGGAAGGCGGGGAGAAGGAGAGGGAGAGAAACATCAATGTGCGAGAGATACACGGATTGGTTGCCTCTCACTCATCCCCACCTGGGGACCCGTCCTCAACCCAGCCATGTGCCCTGACCGCAAATCAAACGGAGGACCTCTCAGTTCACAGGCCGGCGCTCAATCCACTGAGCCACACCAGCCAGCGCTGTTCCACTCTTCATACTCAGTTACATACCAACCTTTGGACTTCTACAAATACCTAAATCGCATTGAGCACTTACTAAATTCCAGGTACCGTTAAGCACCTTGCATGCATGAGCATACTGATTCTTCACAAGAAATTATGAGACAGCATATATTTTATTCCTTTACAGAGGAAAAGAAGGGGACCTAAAGTCACACAACAAGCAAGCTGCAGCCTTGGCTGCATCTGATTTCAGAAGGCAGGCCCCTCGCCACTCCACTGCACTGCCTCCTAATATTTGTCTATGAAAAGGAAAGTGTTACACTGAGTTAGAGCAGCTGTCAGCAAATCTTTTCTGTACAGGTCAATAGTAAATATTTCAGACTTCGCCCACTATGAGGTCTCTGTTGTGACTACTGGACTTTGCTGTTGTAGCATGAGAGCAGCCAGAGATAGTAGAGAAACGAGGGTGTGGTGGCTGTGTTCCCACAAAGCTTTACTACAGAAACAAGCAGTGGGATGAAGGCTGTCAGGCTCAGCATAAAGGTGAGCTGGCCCCAGCTGTTTGGGACTCTTATGGGACAAGCCCCAGAGGGCTCAGTTTCTGCCTGTCTTCTGCAGCCACTACCTCCCAACCCCAGGTTCCTCCTCTCCTGAGCAGGCACGATTGAGGTGAGCCCAGTGACATTCCTGTGTGTCTTCTCCACTGAAAAGGGAGAACACAGATGCACCCGTTTCTCTGACCATCAGTCCCCTGTGCTGTAGCAAAGCATCTCAAGCACTGTCCTTTGTGATTCCCCTCCTGAAATACCTGCTCTTTTACCATATGACCTGTGTCTGGCTCCCCTTCGCGCTGTACACCTGCCCTTCACGTGGATGAAGGTAAGTGACACTAGAAATGTGAAAACAAAACTGGAAGAACAAGTGAAAAAATTAAAACACGGTCTGCTGGTAAAAGTAATAATAATAGATGTGTGTCTATACACCGGTTGCCATTTATGCATAATGACTGTGCATCACGGTCATGATTATGAATATTGACTGAGAGAGAAGAACTCGGCTGTGGGTTTTGTTTGATTACAACAATGAGCTGTGTTCATGTCTTCAGTTTTTGCAGCTTGTTTCACATTGAAGCATGAGCGCGTCTGCTCGCAATTAAATGTCATGATACAGGGCACCAGTACCCATCCCTAGTTTTCTCTAACGATCTCCAGACAATCCATATATTGTCCACACTAATAAAAGAACAAGTCTTGCTATAAGGCAGCACACTGTTAATGTGAATGGAACACTAGACTTAGCGTGCTAATTGCAAGCCTTTTATCAATGTGTCAGACACAGTACTAAACAGACTGCATAAATTATCTCATATTAACCTCAGTGACTTCATAATGTAAGTACTACTATCATCTCCATATTACTAATGAAGAAACTGAGGCTTGCCTTCAGAATAAGTTTTTTTTCCATTGCCTCCAACACAATGTAGGGTTTGCTGTCACCTCCCTGCAAGAAAAATCATTATACAATCAGGAACTGACAACTGTCACAGATCAGAGCCCTGCATAAACGGCATAGGAGTTCCTCTGGGACCATCACATCATCACTTGGCTCTGATGTCAACCAAGAATCATCAGAGCTGAAGGGTTTGATTGGGTCAGCGTGCCAGACACTGATGTCCTTTTCAAGTCCTTAGGTAGAAGAAAGAGAGCCGTTAGAGGCAAAAAAATTAGATGTCCATGTAGCGACATGAGTAGATCTGAAAAGCACAATGTTGGTTTTTTAAAGAATGAGAAGGCGAAATATTTGACATCAGGCCACCTATGTAATTTAAAAGTGCAGGCATGTAAAACAGCAATGTACTTATCGGAAGACATATGTACAACAAAGAGGTATGAATTAAACAATTAGAATCATTGCTATAGTGAAGGGAGGGAAATGGGAATAGGTATAAAATAGGGATAAAAGTGAAGAAAGAAGTAAATAAAATAGTGGGGGTCTTACATGGAGTAATAAGGATCAGGCACCATGAACGGAGATGTATCATTATTCAATCCACTGCAACTGAAGTCTAAGCAAGCAGAAAATAAACAAACAAACCAAAAAAATCCCAGAGCAAATGTCTTCCACCCAAAGGAGAGCCAAACAACAAAGATGATCATGATAAAGAGGCCCATGTAGGAAGGGTAGACTTTCATCTACTCTGAATCAGCTGCATCCCCAAAACAATACGAAACAGACTTCTAGAAAATAAAAAATGCCTGTACCGTAGCCTTGACAAAACAAGGGCACAAGACATCGGCAATGCAAAATTACTCTTATTGAGCAATGGTCCTGGCCCAGTAATATTTTCTCAGGGATAAACTGACAGTTCAGTAATAGATTGAAGAGACATAGCCATTAATATATCCACTGTACTAATCCATTTCTTAAATTAACATTGTATAAAATTAAATGTCACACAAACAAGATATACTTGTTCATTAAACATAGTTAAAGAGAGGGAAAGGGTAGTGATCTCTAAAGCTAATGGGTATCCTTAATCAGGCCAGATATATTGTGAATCTTTGTGGCATTGGCTAATGCAAATGGGAGGAAAATTGTGTCATGCCCCAGCCAGATAAAAAAAAAAAAAATTAGATCATGGTATAAGAGGAGTTTTTACTTCCTCTCATTCCTAACGTCACATGTTTGATCATCTCTAGATGAGTCACTGGCTGCCTTGAGAGCCAACAACTACTGAATAAAGTAAAAACTGACAAAGAGAGAAAGAGAAAGAGAAATGGCTCTCTCAGAGAGCTCAACTGACACTAGAGTTTTGAGGGAATTCGTTTACTTTCAAATGTATGCCTGACAGCCTACTCTCAAAGCAAAGCATCATCACCTGCCACCCCGCTACCAGGAACAACAACATGACAATGACAGTTTCACAGGAACTGCTCAAGTTCACAGAAGTTATACAAGCATCTGATGGACTACCTGAATGACAATTCGAAATAAATGGCAGCACTGACAATTACAAGAATGACACTGAATTTCAAGGGACTGAAACTCTAACAGCTATAATGTCTACTAGACTAGTCTAGTAGCTGGGGAGAGGCTCTATTCCTGGTCACATCATTTCATCCATCCATGAGACCAAAGTAAAAATGAGTACGTCCATAAGGTATGGTACAGGGGTGAAGAACCTCAGTTCTAGAGGAAGTCGGCCCTAGGGCTGAATTCTATCCCTGTCTCTTTACCAGCTGTATGATCTCAGGCAAATTTGTTGTCTTCTCTAAGCCTTAATTTCCTCACATGTAACACGGTAGAAATAGTAATACTCTTTGTGAGGATTAAACGAGATAGCACATATAAAAATTTTGCACAGACTGTTGAATACAGTTAAAGCACTTAATAAATATTAGCTATTACTAAAATTAACCTGCCAGCAGACTGTAAAAGATCTAGTCAAAATAGCATCTGTCGACCAGTCAGTACTCACCAAGCTCAGTGCTAGACCAGGGCTGGGTAAGCCGAAAAGCTACTAGATAAGCTTATCTTCTAGTTTTTCAGTTGTTTGAATTGCTGCCGCTAGGACCAGCCATTAACTCTATTAAATTCTGAATTCTCACTGGTAATGAATGTACTTAAAAGGAAGGATGTTTGTTTCCTGTGCCGGACCCTACAATACCAATTTGCTTAGTGAGTAAAGTAGGTGCATAAAAATTTGAGAAGCAGAGAACAATTAAAAATGAAGAGAGGAGCACATACTTATTTTCGGAAATCAGGAACTTGTAAGTTTAAAGAAGTTTTTTATTGAGTGCGTGCTGTATGCCAGGCGCCATGCTGAGCAGCTGACACTGAACCTTCCCTTTCACCCTATGACAAAGGCATTACGATGATCCCCATTTCTGAGAACAGTGGGACAACAGACCTCGAGAGTTTGGGAATATAAGCAAACTGATTCCAGAGGCTGAGTTAAGACCGTTACACTTTATTCCTTCCTTATGCAGCAAGATCTTATAGGATATCCTTATTTGGGGAACTGGCCAAATTTAGATATAATCTAATCCAGCTTTCTCATGACATAAAGGAGTAAAAAGACCAAGGAAAACAAAGTAGCATGTCTAATATCACCCAACTGTTAAACAGCAGATCCAGAATTCAAACCCGGGCTCCACGACTTCAGGGCAGAGCCCTCCCATTCTGCAATACGGGGTCCCTGTCTGTTTAATAAAGTCTGTCCTGAAGGAAGCACATTAAATTGGCCTGATTAGAAAAGATATTGAACTCGAGTGTCAACCCCCAGTGGATTCCCTGCCTTACCAAAGCACAGGATTTGTGTAGCTTTTAACAACCACATTTCCATGTCCTCGAATGCAACTGATCAATGAAAATGCAAGATGAATATGCCTCCTCTGGACAGATCGTCAGGTTGGTACCCATGATCTTGTAGTGATCATTGCTCCGCTTCCTGTTTCCATGCTCAATACCCTTCGAAGGTACTTTGATCAGCGGGTGAACTGTGGGATTCTTGAACCCCCACGCTATTCGTTACCAGCCACTGAGAGGACAATGGACGCCACAGTCACAAACACAAATGCCTTTCTTTATAACACAGGCAGGTGACACAAATGAGTGATGTGAGCTGGGTGCAAGACAATAAGAGGTGCCTGAGTTTCGTATCACATAAGGTATGAACTCTTACTTAGTTTTTGCTCATTGTTCTCAAAGGGACACACAAGCCCATGTTGCCAGATTTTCTAGTGCTTAAAGAAACCATGTAAATATGTAATTTTACTTAAACTTTCCATATTTTCAAATATATTGTCAAGCTGAATCTAGCTTTCAAGTTTCCACTTTCTTAACTCGGTGTATACATTCTGAGCTCTCACACCTGCCAGAAGTCAGGACTTCTTTGCCCTCCCGGACAACACATTTTATTTATTTTTCTAATATTTTTATATATGTTTCTAAATGTCTACCCCATTAGAGTTTCAAAGCTCCTTAAAAATAGAGTTCCTTCATAACTCCAACTGTTGGTACATAGTGATCACTACTTAAAGAAAGAAAAGGGGTTGATCTTTCCTGAAAGATGAAGCTGTATGTGTTCATTAAATCATTTAACAAATATTCCTTGAATACTGGTCATCACAGCCAGAAATGGTTAGCTGCCAGGACTACAGCAATGGAAAATAATGATATATTGTGAGTTCTATTAGCACTGGGGAAGTTTCCTAGTCTTTATAGAACTTGCTTGTACATCCTCTATCATTTAGTAGTTCAGTAATACCCACAGCTTTGAGGGGTAAAAAATCATTGATTTTTCTGAGTTTATTAAGGTAGATATATTAATCAGCACAATTCCAGTTCATAGTACCAGCAGCAATCTTATTCAAACTTTTAGCAAGAAAGAGAGAAAAAGAGATCTTGAGATAGACGAAGTGGGAGAAGAAGAGAAATGCGCATTTACTCAGCTTTCTTGAGGACCTCTTCGAGTATAAGACAGAAAAGGAGTCAGGTGTCCAAGACACTTGACCCCTGGTCAACTACGACATGTGTATATTATCCCAGGAACCCCAGAAACAGGTGGAATACAGCTTTTGAAAAGTAGCCCTTAAGCTTGAGTGTCCTTTTAGCTGCCCCTTGGAGGGCTTCTTCTCCAAATGCACTATATCTGTATCAGACACACACACGCGCACACGCAGTACTTATCTATGGTGCCTATCCCATATATCAACAGCCTGAAGGGAAGACAATGGCTGACATCACTCAGCGACCCTGTAGCTAGGGCAGCTCAAACACAAAATCATGTCCCACAGCCAGAGTGAAGCTACACACACTAGATGAACAATACAGAGAAAGCACATGTACCACCCCTCCTTCCTGTATACAATGCCCCCTCTCCAACAATAATAATAGTTAACATGAAGTAACCACTTAAACCTGCACGAGTCATCGCTCTCAACACTCTGTATTTATCTACGAGGTGTGTGTTATGATCCCCATTTACCAAGTGGAGGGACAGAATTGCACACAGAGAAGTTAAGTAACAGAGCCAAGATAATACAAGTAGTAAGTGGAGAAGCCAGGCAGAGGCCCCCGGGCTTGTAGTTCACACTGCACCGCTTTAGTGCTGAAGCTTAAAGAGACAAGGATGGCAAACTTACATGACAGAGGGACGCGGCAAGAAAAGAACAAAATGAAGAGAACAATGAGACCAGAGGTAGGGGGTAATTTCAGAAAAAAGTGCTCCCATCATAGGTTTAAATTCCTGTCATGCTAATAAATGGGCCATCAAAGCTGCTGGCTACATTCTTATAAGTGCCGTGAGAGTTATTTATGCTAATCTTTTCCCTTGAAGCCTGGCTGGACAAGGATGAAAATCCCCAGCATCAGATATTAAAAGAGACAGAGCAAGCACACAAACCAATTTACAGGGTTTCACTTGACCAGTTTTCTTTATTTGAGTCCTATTAGCTCTGATAATGTATCCTCACTATTAATCTGCCAGAGAGAGCAAGGTAATGTCTGTGGGTGTGAATGCAGACACAAGCTTGGTGGCCTTCGGTGCTGCCGAGAGTGCCAGCTTTCCAGCCAGAAATCCTGACAAGGCAGGGGAACATCTAAATGACCCTCCCAGTTTGCACAAAGCACACTGTTGACCAAGTCAGTGAATATTCCAAGGACAATACCAGGCAAGACCAATGCAGTGGAAGTTCTGGACAGCTTTGTCACTATCTGCATAAGGCACTGAAACTCACTCAGCCGCGGTTTCTTCAACTTTAAGATAGAAGAAATTATATCCTCTGCAGAAGAGTTGTGGTAATCAAGGAGGTATGGATATGATGGTCTTGATACAATGCTTGTCACAGAAAAAGCACTTAACAGTAATAATTAGCTGCGAGAGGGGGCCAAGATGGCAAAGTAGGAAGATCCTGAGCTCACCTCCTCCCACGGACACACCAAAACTACAACTTCTTATAGAACAGATATCACTGAGAATGACATGAAGACAAGCAGTACGGATTTTCTAGAACTAAGGCTATAAAGGAAAAACCACGCTGAGACAGGTAGGGAGGGCAGATGCAGTCCAGTCAGGACTTAACATCCCCGCAGCAGCAACCCACAAGCGGGAGGGATATCACAACTGCAGAGGTCCCTCTGCGAGGCCAGGGATTCCCGCAACACATCAGGCTCCCCAGTGGGGGACCTGCACTAGGAAGAGGAGCCCGGTGACAACAGGCTTTGAGCACCAGTGTGGCTTACTGAGCCCGAGAGAGCCAAAGGCTGGCAGGAAGCAGAGAGTCTGCTGCTAAGGGCTAGCACGCAAACTCACTGTCATTCGCCATGCTGCAGAGGCCACAATGAGAAAGTCACATGAGTCACATGCAGAGAAAACACTAATTTTAGGACAAGTGCCTACAGGAGAGAAATTAAGTTGGAACTTTCTCCAGCGACAGAGTTGTTGGTAGAAGCCATTTTTTTTTTTAAACTTTCTTTCCACCTAAATGACCTGGCACTGACGATGCCATTTGTGATACTTACCATTGATCTTGCTAACACTGCTCACCCTGCCCTGGTGTTTCCCAGAGGTCCTGCCCCACCCAAGCTGCCCATCTCTCCAAAGCAGCTCTTGCCCCACCCAACCCAGCTAGCAGTTTTGATTGGCACTGGCACCACTCCAAAGCGGCTCCCACTCTTGGGGGCCAGCCCCTGCACATCAGCGCACCCACAACTGTCAAAGGCTAGTTTCACAGCCAGGCACACCAGGGGCCTTCCCCACACACCAGCGTACCTGCAATAATCATAGCCAAGCCATGCAACTAGAAAGGCTAGGACCAAGCGTGACTACCAAGGAACTGACAGCAGCCTCAGCCACACCTCACAAGCAACCAGACCAGGGAAGAGCCCCACTCACTTGCATGCCAGCGGGAGCTGCAGCTCAACCACAACAAAAGGAGGCATGGGGCCCACACAGAGAACATCTCGGACACAACCAGCTGTGGTGACCAGGGACTATCACAGCGCTGGGCTCCACAGGACACCTTCTACGTAAAGAAGAATTAGGTAACACGAGGAAACAAAGAAATATATTCCAAACAAAATAATAAGACAAAACCACAGAAAAAGAACTGAAAAATGGAGATACACAGTCTAATAGATAAAGAGTTAAAAGTGATGGTCATAAAGATGCTCCAACCGCAAAAGAAGAATTGATGAACACGGTGAGTATTTCATTAAGAGATAGTAAATAGAAAAATGACCCGATCAAAACCAAAGACTACAGTAACTCAAATGAAAAATACAATACAAACACTGTTGGTGGGAATACAGATTGGTGCAGCCATTGTAGAAAGCACTATGGAGTTACCTCAAAAAATTAAAAACGGAACTGCCTTATGACCCGGCAATTCCACTTCTGGGAATATATCCAAAGAAACCTGCCACACTAATTTGAAAGAATACACGCACCTCTGTGTTCACTGCAGTGTTATCTACAATAGCCAAGATTTGAAGGCAGCCCAAGTGTCCATCCATGGGTGAGTGGATAAAAAAGCTGTGGACATTTACACAATGGAATACTACTCAGCTGTAAAAAAGAAGGAAATCTTACCTTTTGCTACAGCATGGATGAACCTGGAGAGTGTTATGCTAAGTGAAATTAGTCAGCCAAAGAAAGGGAAGTACCATATGCTTTCACTCACATGGAATCTAATGAACAAAATAACAAAGTAGAGACAGACTCATGAATATAGAGAACACACTGGCAGCTGTCAGAGGGGAGAGTGCTGGGGGCTGAGGGGTGAGAAGGGTGAAGGGATTAAGCAAAGAAAAGTAAAAGAAAGAGTCACGGACACAGACAACAGTATGGTGATTGACAGAGGGAAGGAGGTGGGGGAAATAGAAGAAGGTAAAGGGGAATAACCGGTGACGGAAGAAGACTTGACTTAAAAGTCATAAACACACAATACAATATACAGATGCTGTGGTGTTAAACTGTATACCTGAAACCTGTATAGTTTTATTAAGCTATGTGACCCCAATAAATTCAATTAAAAAATAAATAAATAAATAAATAAATAGCAATTTAGATAATGTAGAAGAATGGAATAGTGATCTGGATAGTGGGGATGACCATATTGGAATGGTGAAAAGAAAAAAAATTAATTTTAATTTCAGGGAACTCTGGGAAAACATCAAGCATATAACATTTGCATTATAGCAGTTCCAGAAGCAAAATAGAGAGAGAAAGAGACAAAAAACCTGTTGGAAGAAATAATGGTTGAAAAATTCCCTAACCTGGTGGAAAAACAAAACACACCTCCAAGTCCAAGAAGCACAGAAAATCTCTAAGAATATGAACCCTAAGAAATCCACGCTAAGACATATTATACTTAAAATTTCAAAAGTTAAGGATTAAAAAAATCTTAAAAGCAGCAGGAAAGAAAAACTAGTTACATTCAAGGGAACCTACATAAGACTATTGGCTTATTTTTAAGCAGAAACTTTTCAGGCCAGAAAAAAGTGATGTGATATATTCAAAGTGATAAAAGGAAAAAGCCTACAGCCGAGAATATTGAACCAAGTAAGGTTATCATTTAGAATTAAAGAAGAGATAAAGAGTTTCCCAGACAAGCAAAAGCTAAAGGAGGGAGTTCATCAACACAAAAATGGCATTTCAAAAAATGTTAAAGGAACTTCTTTAGATGCAAAAAGAAAAGGGCAGAACTAGAAATAAGGAAATATATGACAGAAAAAAATCTCACTGGTAAAAGCAAACATGTAATAAAGGTAATGGCCCAATCACTTATAAAGATAGTATAAAGGTTAAAAGACAAAACTAGTAAAGTCATTTATATCTACAATAAGTACATGATATAAACACTCTATCACACACACAAAGAATATGGGAATATGATGTCAAAAACATATAATGGGATGAGGGATGAAAGTACAGGGCTTTATAATGCATTTGAACTTAAGCAACCATCACCTTGAAATAGACTGGGATATATGTGCATATGTGTATGTGTAGATGTATATATATAGTTATATGTGACTCTCATAATAGCCGCAAACCGAAAGGCTATCACAGATATGCAAAAGAAATGAAGAGAAAAGAATCCAAACATAACATCAAATCACATGAGAAGAAAGCAAGAGAAAGAACAGAGAACTGCAAAACAAAAGACACATTTTTCCTTTTTGCCAATAACTTTATTGAACAACATATTCACCATTTTGTTCCGCTACCTTCTGCCATCTTTCAGGCAACTTCATAATTCCATCTACCCAAAACTTTTTATCTTTTTGAGCAAAGAACTATTCCAGGTGCCTTTTGAAGTCTTCCAGGGAATTGAAATTTGTTCCGTTAAGAGAATGTTGTAAAGACTGAAATAAATGGAAATCCCAAGGTGCAATGCCTGGTGAATACAGAGGATGAATCAGAACTTCCCGGTCAAGCAGTAACAGTTTTGGCTGTCATCAAAGAAAAACGCAGTCTTGCATTATCCTGATGGAAGATTATGCATTTTCTGTTGACTAATTCTGGACGCTTTTTGTTAAGTGTTGCTTTTAGTTGGTCTAATTGGGAACAGTACTTGTTGGAATTAATAGTTTGGTTTTCTGGAAGGAGCTCCTATTAGAAGACTACCTTCCAAACCTGCCATATACACATCACCTTCTTCGGATGAAGACCGGCCTCTGGTGTGGTTGGTGGTGGTTCATTTCACATGCCCCATGATCTCGTGCGTTCCACATTGCTGAAAAGGATACACTTTTTATCACCCATCACAGTTTGTTTTAAAAATGGAACGTTTTCATTTTTCTGAGCCTCAGTTTCCTCATTTGTAAAACATAGGTAATAATAAATATTTCACAGAGCTTTTCTTTGAAAAGTGCTTAGCACACCATTGAACCCGTCCCAGGACCTCAGTGAAAGGTATTATTTAGCCAAAGCATCCGGCCTGCAGCTTTCATGTTTTCTAAGATGCTCCAACTATATCTTTAGTATTTTCATAAATATAAATCTTAAATGTTTATTTAATAACTAGAACCATATAAAACTATGCTGGCAAAAAGTGACAAAAGATAAGGTTTACCCAGAATAGTCCTAAGGATGAAGAATAGATGATATAGAAAAAAATGTACAGTTCACAAAAATATGCAGAAGCCTGAAGAATCTAGAGGAGCTCTCTCTATTGGATATTTCCAAATACAAATTGGATGACCTATTATTCAGGTCGAAATGTTCAGCAGATAGTTGAATAGATTGATTCAACACACAGAAGAGAAAGGTCTTAGCTCTTAGCTACACATAGCATTTTGAAGCCATTTACCAGTATCTATCCAAGGATAGGTCACCCAAAAAAGAGTCCATAAAATTAGACAAAAAGTCACAGGATAAGACACTGTAAATACCAATGTTTAAAGGTATGGCAAAAAAAAACCAAAAAAAAAGAAATCCAATAAAATAAAAGGAAAATGTTTCAGTGAAAAGGATTAAGGACTACTTAGTATTCATTGGCTATGACATTAGATCATTCATTCATTCATTTATTCAACTAACATTTATATTGCATTTTCTATAAGCTAGGTTTAATGCTAGGCAGGGATATGGTGACAGGCAAGAAAATCCAGGCTCTACCAGCATGGGACTCACTGTCTAGGAAATAATTCAGATATACACAAGTAATTGAACAAGTCCACTGAGAGACCTTTCAGAGAATCAGTGCGTGGTACAGAACCCAGATTTAAAGGTGTAAAAGAAAATGAAGACAGTGAAAGTGAACCCTTTCAATGACCTTTCAATGAACTTTGCTATAGGTATAGAAGAGAGGGCCTATGGGGTGTCGCGAAAAGATTTAAAGTATCACATCCTTCTAAACGTGAGATTCAATTATTTTCCCACCAATTCATGGGCCTCTCAAAATCCAAATAATAGCAAGAGTCATGCCTACACGGACTGTGCTCGAAGCAGCCGCCTGCGCAGACCGACTGTCCTTTTGTGTCTTCAGATACCGTGGGCCCAGGCTTTCTCCCTAGGGTCCCCACGCAGCATATGTTCTCTTCTGCAGAGTGAAAATATCTGTACTAGCCTCGGTACACACAACAGGCCCTTTAATTAATGCTCAATACACTTTATACATTAGCAAATATCACTGTGTCCCCTATGGAACTCTAAGGCATCTGGTAGACTTATGTCTCCTTCAAGATCCTGCTTGTTTCCCTTATAGTCAAAAGGCACAAATCACACACTCTTAACTTTGCCCAAAAATCATGATAATCCCTATCTCTAAATGCTCTCTGACCTTCGGCCTCTCTTTGTTAACTAGTTTAACTCCTTAGATTCATGGTTCTCAGCCTTTGTGTCATCATGGCTTTCATGGCCAAAAATATGGGATTTTTGGCGTCACATGCAGAGGAATTAAAATATAAATGCCAGTTTTAAAAATATATATACTTGGAAATTAAATGAAAAGGTATTGTCACTATTCTATTTACTTGGTTATCCCTTAGGCTTTGCATTAGGATTTAAACTAAACTATTTTTTACACTAAACAAGTTCATGTTATCTGCCCTCCCATGGCAAGGTTCTTTAATGTGTCAGTACACAGGTGGTTCAGCTTTGGCCTGGCATTGAGCTATACTTTTTATATCTTACTTGACAAAATGAATGTACCCTACTTCATCTCAGGAATCCATCTCCCAAATATTATTGTAAAACTATTGGCAACTCACCTGTGAAAATCTGCTAGAACTCTAGTCTGCTATAATATACAGGTTAATATGCAATTTAAGCTCTGTCATAAGCAAAAACAATATTGTAAGTTGAAAATCAAGAAAGAATTTTTCAAATCATAAACATAATTTATTGTATATATTTTGGTTGAAAAGCAGAGACAAATGACTGAGAAAATTTTTTTAGCTTCCCACAGAACATAAGGGCCTGTAGCTGCTAGCACAACCCCCCAAGCATCTGGAGGTACCCATCCAATTGGTCAAAAGCAGCTGACCACACTTAGTGTGGTGGTTGACATTTTAGTTTTCCCAGGACAACAGTTTATGCCTATTGTCCAAGTGTCTTAGTGTTCCAGTGATAGCATCTCCTTTCACTCTCAAACGTGTCCTAATTTGAACAATAAATTATTTGATCATCTCAGGCAAAGAGCATCCCAAATCTTCTAACCAGCTAAATGCCTAAATTTTTTTCCTAAATTTTTAGCCAGCTTGAAAATCATGTAACTACTGTTGCAAAGAAACAGTTCTCCAAAACATGAGTTAATGGAAGCCAGCACCTTTGAGAAAGAACTATGAAATTTTTTTTCTATTGATTTTAGTTTTTTAGAAAAGTCCTGAGACTACCAGAGGCACTGGATCAGATATTATGAGTTGAAACAAATGTGTCTGGCTTTAACCATTTTGTAGGTTCTGATCTGCCTGAACCAGCCTCTAATATTCATACTTACACCCCTCATTGAACACCCAGCCCATTAAACTACATGCCAAAGTGAGCAGAAAGTCCTGAATCCTGGCACTTGGTAAAATTTCAAAGCAGTGTGAACTGTCATTTTGTGCATCTGAATTTAGGGCTATCTACGTTAATTATATCTTATTAGCATCCTTTCTGTTCCACTTCTGTCTCTGTTCATGCTTGCGGCGCGGAACCTTTAAAGAGCAGTTATCCCATGCACTTGTTTGTTCTTTCCTTTCCTCTTCCAAACGTTCAGAACGGTGCATAGCGCTTCTCTACCCTCTCAGACCCTACCCAGCGGTTTATGGGTGCTGCCTTAATCCAGAAGCCCTGCTATTTCTCATTACCCTTTGTTAACAGCCTTCTAAGTGATCTTTTTTTTTTTTTTTGAGACAATGGGTTTCTGTTTTTAGCCAAGCTAATTTCACTGACATTTGCAAGTAAAATTTCATGAGAGCTATATCAAATGCTTTATTAATTACCAAATATACATTCTACACTCTGCAGTAATTTCATGCCCTTTTTTATGTACTAGAGAACTTATTTTCCCAAGCCTTTTCTGTTAATATATATGTAAAATATTTCCTCCTCTCTTTTAACCTCCCAGCTGTTTTCTGATGGTAATAGATTATGCCTTTTGATGTGACTGACCCTAGAGCTGTGTTCTGCTTTTCTCTTTGAAGAATTCAAATAAAAATGACCAATGGTGTAGAAATTATCTTGAGGTCAACTGAAGGAAATAGAATACTTGGCCTGTCCAAAGAAAAAATGCTTAAGTTAAAACATAATAACTGCCTACAGGTATCTGAAGTATTGTCAAACTGTAGCATTGAGGGGCAGAGCCAGGACCAAGAGAGATGATTTATAGTGGCAGAATGCACCTCGGTATAATTCATTCATTATTTCAGCAAAGAGTTCACTGAGAGACTTCTAAATATAAGGCATTGTTTTGGACCTGTGGAGGATGCAAAGAAGAATTAATCAAATTCCCTGCTCTCAGTCTTTTATAAGCTATTATGGTCACATAATGCATGAGAATAAATATAACTGTTCAACTCTGAAATGGACTTGAAGCAAGAAACAGTTAATCACTGGAAAGATACAGGTAACAGCTGAATGACCACCTGTCAGGTGTATTGTAGGAAAGATCCCTGTATTGGGTTGATATTTACTTATTTATTGTATGCCTTCTTTCAGAAAGGCCACCCAATCCAGAATTTTCCTACTCCTAAGCCATTTCATGAGTAACAAACATCAGTTTAGGGCCTTCCTTGAGCAACAAGCCAGCATCTCCTCCAGCATCCCTTTGCCACTGAGGAACTAGGCAAAAAGACAGAAGTGGGAGGAAACATTATATATACCACACAGAAAGAAAAGGAGGGATGATGGCAGGATTCTCCTTGCCACACAGAAAGAAAAGGAGGGATGATGGCAGGATTCACCAGCTCAGCTTGGGGGGGCAGGCTGTAAATCTCTAGAAAAAGTCCCAACAATGTCTAACATGATATAAGATATAGTTCACCAAAGAGACTTACTATGCAGAGTATATGAGTTTATAGCAGTGCCCTGGAGAAACCCGGCTTGTGTATCACCTGCAGTTGAGCCAGAAATGACCAGGTGTTCCATTGAGGCAACACACCGGTGCAGACCAGGCAAGCAAAACACAAAGCCCTGGGGCTGGAACAAAAAGTCCACAGAGAAGGAGGCACTGTAAATGGCAACAAGTGGCCACACCATGGACTCCACTCATGTATATCACTATAATGTCTCAAAGGGCCAGACAATATCAGTGATAGGCCAGAACAACCTCTACAAAGTCCAAATCAGTAGGACTCCACAGGGAGACTAGTAGATATCAGACCACTTTTTCCACCAATACAACAGAATAATATAAGCCTTCTTAATTGCCAAATATGAACTTGGAGAGAAGAAGGGAAAGAGAAAGAAAATCTGAAAGGGCAAATGTAGCCAACATAATCAGATATCTAAAAGGGAATGTTGAAACTGGAAGAGATTGAAATACCTTAATTGGTAAATTCAGGTTTTTCTCTCACCTAAGTTTACAATGTTTATTTCTGTCTTCTACAGTGATTACTTTCTCAAACAGGATTATTGGTCTGTTTCAATGCTGTATTTTAATCTCCTTCGTGTTCTTGAGTTTTAATAAGTTTTCTCCATACTCTACATTGTTATTAATTTGTATTCTTGAAGAAGTCTACTACCTTTATATTGCCGTAATCATTGAACTCAATAGCCTATTTTATATGAAATGTGAATTACAGCAACACAATCACTGAAAGACATCTGTCTCCTTTTTCTATACAATGTCTTCTTCCCCATCCTGATGGGTTATACCTTTTTCTAAATCTCAGTGCAGGCTTCTCTTCATTTTAAGATATACTGGTGGTTTTATGCAGAAATCAGAGACAGCAGACCCCTCTCCCATGTATATTAACTTGATGTTACTTGGATACTATATGGAATTATTACCTATAAAGGAATGGCACTCAACATATATTGTAGGTCCATATATTATTCAACATAGGCTTACATTGTAGCGACATGGATTTACCCAATCGGGTACAAGAGAACAAATTATAAAATCTCAATATCTGGAATAAGTAAAGTCATATGAAAGATTATTACCAAAATTTCTCCTATGTATGTGGTTTTTCATTTCCCAAGGAAGAGGAAAAAATTAGCTAGATCCTCTCAACTGACCATTTGTTTAGGTGACTATGACGGGGGAAATGTTGGCTAAGCCGTTAGAAAGCAAGACTGTCATGTCCACGAGAGCTGAAGAGAGAAGCAAAGTATTAATGTGGCTAAATGAGACCTGCATCAAGAATTCTAGAATTCATAAAATTAAAGTTAAAAATTAAACTGATAGTAGATTGGAGGGATGAAATTAAAGCACTGAGGTGTAGCTCCTTCTGAATATACCACAATGTGATTTCCAGTTCCTCTCGGCCCCCTCTAAAAATCAAAGTAAACAGAGAAACATGGCAATGGCCCCAATGGGCTCTACAAAAATCTGTCCCCCTTTATCTTCAACAGGGCAAGAAGCTGGTTATATACCAGCCAGATGGATTTCCAACGAGAGATCCTGGTATACTTTACTACAAAGGGCTAGAGTGAAAAGTAAGGCAACGGTCCAGTCAGCACACGGGCAGTCAGTCCTGGGCATGTTTCTTCCCTTACATGTGTTACTGAAAGGCAAATATTAAGTCTCTGAAAAACTGCATCAAATACCAAGCAAAATCCTCAAAGATGGCTAAATTGAAAGGGAACACTGAAAGCAGCAAGTCAATGCCTGAAGCCCAAAGTCTTTGTCTGCACAGTTGCATTTTTTCATCACCTCTCAGATCATGTTTTTTGCAGGCTAAAAAAGGCATCAGAAAGACAGCCTACTTCAAAAGTTAGGCAAAGCCTGGAATATCAGATTGCTTACTCTTACCCAAATCCCCTTCCGGAGCTAAAAATAGAAAAAACACATTTGAAGATCTAATACACAATCATTCACAGAGATCTAAAACAATGTCTAAAAGATACCTTCTCTCTAGGTAAAAAATGAAAATGCAATTTCAAACATTAAAAAAAAAAAAAAACCTCATTTTTTTTCTTCTGCCTTCTCCAATCTGTCATGGAAGCATCACACTGAGCCTTATTTTTGACTCTTGAACCTCTGCTTAAAGGAGACTTTAAAAGCACAATACTTGCTTTCTACTATCAGGGAAAAGAAAAAATAAGGATAATTTTGAATTTCCAAAAATGCAACAGCCATTATTGTTTGGTTTGGGAATGTTTTATTTTATCATTAAGATTACAGCTAATCAGGACTTATTTTCTCATAGCTCTGGATTCATGGAGAAATAAAACAAGCCAGAAATCTCTGTGTCAAATGTTAAGAGAATTTATTGATTTCCCGATATCCTTTATGCCATGGAAGTTAAGCAATATGTTGAAACAAGACTGACTGAGAAAGAAAAGAACTTTCAAAAAGATTTTATGAGTGACATAACTTCTAGAGTCCCTCATCACCCATTTCACCCTCCTCCCAATTTAAAAGCCCTGTTCTACCTACATCAATAATGGAGGAGGGGCACAGTACAGTCTGAGAAAAATCTTACTGAAATAGACAGCAATCTTTATTTTGATAAGGTGCTTCACTATCCTCTCATTTCTTAATAGATCCTAATGAGAATGCTTGGTGTTCCAAGAATCTTCGAAAATCTTCAACTTTCATACCAAATAGAAGGAAAAATAAATTTTATTCAGGTGTAATATTTTAATTTAATCAATTGGTATGGAAAGAAAAACTTCTATGCTATTCAAACCAATAAAAGCTAATAGAGAGATTGAGGGAAAATTATCAGATCTGAAAGTTTCTAACTTATGTCTTTTCATAATATCAGGTTTCTGTATATTAGAGTTCAATGCAAATTTTTATTACAATGAATTTGCATTTTCTAAAAAAAAAAATCTAATTGGAACAGACTTCTGCTTCCATCCATGAAGGAATAACAGGAAACAGATTTATCTTCCTGCCATAAACAATTTAACATAGACAAAATATATGAAACAACAGTTTTCATACACAGAACAATAAACAAGGTGGTCACTGATTCTGATAAAAAGGAAATAAATGAGGTGAGCGCAACTCTATTAGCTGGCATGGGCTGTCATAATAAAATACCATAAACTGAGTAACTTCAATAACAGAAATTTCTCACAATTCTGGAGCCTGGAAGTCCAAGATCAGAGTGCCACAATGGTCAAGTTCTGGTGAGAATCCTCTTCTTGGCTTTCAGACAGCCACCTTCTTGCTGTGTACTCATGTGGTGGGAGGGCGGGAGAATTGGAAGAGGGAGTGAATGAGACAAAGGGAAAGCAAGAGGGAAAGAGAGAGGAGGGAGCATGCCAGAAAGCTCTGTCTTCTTCCTCTACTTAGAAAGACACTAATTCCACCATGGGAGTGCCACCTTTACTACCTTACCTAAACCTAATTATCTCCCAAGGACCCCATCTCCAAATACTGTCACTTTAGAGATTAGAACTCCAACACATGAATTTAAGGGGACACAAACATTCAGTCCATAGTACCAATAATTGCCCAGGTTACTAAATGTCATTAATAAAGGCTGACAATCTTCCTTAGTTAAAAAGACAGAGTTTAGAATTCAAGGGGTAAACAGTAGTAGAATTTACAGGACATATAATCAGGAAAGAAAAGAGCTGCATAAAGCAAAATTCAGGTATCTACAAAGGTGAATGATGTCTCATCTGAGTAATGATTATCAACTACATGTGCATATGCAAGACATGGAAAAGAATCATCAGAAGGATCAGATTATATAGCTTTTGGAGATTACACAAGGCCAAGAATAGACAGATGGTAATACCCACTTCCTAACATGGAGTTTCAAGCAGACTCCCCAGAAAAGTGTTACCTCACGAATGAGCCAAATTATGCATGCAGGAACTGCCTAACAGCTTAAAAGCAAGTCCTGGTGGCTCAAATTGCTTCCAGCTAACTTAACTGCTACATTCCACAACAAAGCTCAAGAAATACTAAAGAAAATATAAAAACACCATCACCTTACAAAGTAAAATTCACAATGCCTAGCTCCCAATCAAAAATTACCAAGCATGCAACAAAGTAGGAAAATAAAAATCATGATGAGTGCAAAAATCAATCAATACAAAAAAACACAAAAATGGCATAGATAATAGCATTAGTAGACAATGATAATAAAGCAAACATTATACATATCCTCATATGTTCAAGAAGGTTAAACAAAGTGAACATGATAAAAAGAGATAAAGCATATATAAAAGATCAAACTTTTACAGATAAAAATTTTAATGTCATTTTTAATTCTCATCCAAGGATATGTTTATTGATTTTAGAAAGAAAGGGAGTGGGGGGAAGAGAGAGAGACAGAGAAACATCAATGTGAAAGAGAAACGCTGATTGGTCGCCTCCTGTATGCCCTGACCAGGGATCAAACCCACCACCTAAGTATGTGCCCTGACTGGGAATCAAACCCACAACCTTTTGGTGTATGGGACAACAGTCCAACAACTGAGCCACCCAGACAGGGCTCAGTATCTTAAATGACATACTCACTTCACCTGATTAATAGAATTTAGATAATGTAGAAGAACAATTAATGCCCTTGAAGACATAGCAATGGAAACTATATGAAATGGAACATAGGTGAAAATAACTAAAAATAAATGAACATAGCATAGTGAGCAGTGGAAAAACATAAAAGCAGACTAAAACACATGTAATTAGAGTCCAGAGGGGAAAAAATAGGGAAAACATTTAAAATGTGAATAAATAATAGTTTAAAATTTTCACAATTTAATAAAAATTATATATCCACAGATCCAAGACATACAATGAACCTCAAGTTCAAGAAACTTGAAGAAAATTACACTGAGACCTATTATAATCAAATTGCTCAAACCAGTTTAAAGAGAAAATCTTAACAGCAGAGAAAAAAGACAGAGGAACAGGGGAATAAAATTAAGAATTACAGAAGACTTCTTATCAGAAACAATGCAAGCCAGAAGACAGTGGTGCAACATCTTTAAAGCAGTGAATGAAAAAAAAACTAGAAGGTATTTTCCAATAATTAAGACAAAAATCTTCATTTTTATACGCGTGCAAAAGCTGTAATAATTCTTTACCGACGGATCTTCACTATAAAACATATTAAAGGAAGTCTATTAGACATAAAGAAAATGATTCTAGATAGAAATCTGGATCTACACAAAGTATTAAACAACACCAAACGTATTAAATATGTGGTAAATATATAACTTTTTCTTTTTAAAAAAAAATTAACTGAATTGTGGATGGGCAATCCACATTATATCAGTTAGCTGCTGCTGAATACTAAATCACACTACACCTTAATGGTTTAAAACAATTATTTATTATATTTATTGGGTATGTGACTTGGTAAGCTTGCTCGTGCATCTGCGGTCAGCTGGCTAGTCAGTTTGGGCGGCTAATGAACCGCCTCGGCACAGATGCCTTCGCTTTGCTCCGTGAGGCCCCTCCAGCAGGCCGGCCTGGGTTTACTGTCCTCGTGACATGGCAGAAGTCTAAAACCGAGTCATCCCAATTTTGCAAAAAGGTAAAAGAAATGCACATTCACTTTTCAAACCTCTGCTGATGTTGCATTTACTAATATCCCACTGTCGAAAACAAGTCATACGTCCAATCTCACAGTCAGTGGAAAAAGATTACATTTTAAAAATAGCAAGGCAAAAGAACAGATACAGGAAAGCCACTAACTGGTAACACCAATACAATCTATCTATTATACGCATCTACTTTAGTGTCAGTGGATTAACCTACCTGCTTAGGTAATTCATGCACAAACATAAACAATCTACATAATCTACATAATGGTAAACTCAGAGTTTACTTTGTTTAGATATCTTTTAAACTTCTCCCTCATTGTGAGTGATTAATTGCAAAGCTATGGTTGGCAGAGAAATACGGGGAGAATGGTAAAAAAAAAATAGGTGTACAAAGGAAAAAGAAGGAACATATGACAAGCCAATGCTTGCCGCAGATTGAATCTAGGTTATTTAGAGTATTGAGAAATGTAACAAATCAGGATGACGGGGAGGGAGTGACCAAAGGGGAAGGGAGGGGCAGGAAAAAAATGCAAAGCATCATAAGCAAGAACTTGATAATGAAGTCAAAATTTCCTCTCTTTTCCAAAAAGTTTATTTTATCCTTTCTTGGATTTCCAACTTAAAACCAGTAGGCAGAATTACTAGGTGAATATACCAAGAAGTCTAGACTGCCATCTGTCAGTTTTTTGCTCATATATGATCTCCCTAACAGGATATGACCCTTCTACCAGTCACAAGTTTTCAGAGGAGTACAAAATCATAAGGAAAGGAGGAAAAACCCTCCACACTATGACTGGAATGTCATGCAATGTCTCCATGAGGTAATAACGGGTTTGGTTCCTTCTATAACTCACTTAGCTACAGAGCCCTAATTGCATGGCACTTCTGCCCATGTAATGTAAGAGTTGACTCTGTTGTTGACCTTTAATTTAAAAACATATTTAATTGTAATAAACACAATTAGAATATAGTTATGCTTGAGTGGTACAATAAGATCCATTATTATGTCTCACAGAAAATATACTTAATTTTTTAGTGAACTTACCTTGTACAAATTGAAGCTGGCAACTTAAAATATATTTTTCAAAATCAAATTATATTTGAGCTACTAAATTTTTCATTAAGTAATGGATTTCATAAAGAAAATGCCATATATTCTTCTAAACCTAGTTCATCTGTGCTGGTATTGAATATAAGAATTCCAAGATAAGGGTTGGGAGACGCAGGAGAGGGGAAGGGTTGCAGAATGGATACACAGTATGATCTCCTTTAGGATATGTGGAAATAAAAATACTAATGATTAAATCTTAAAAAGAAAGCTGAAAATATTCAAACACATTAGGTGACTGAGTCTATTGTAGTACCTAGTACTAGTCTATTCAAATATCTTAAGTCAAAGCCAAAACTCAAAGCACAAAGATATGATATTATTTTAAATCTTTTGTTGTAGTTTCAACAATCTTCACAGCATCTTCAGCAGGAGTAGATTCCGTGTGAAGATACCACTTTCTTTGCTCATCCATAAGAAACGATTCCTCATCTGTTCAAGTTTTATCATGAGATGGCAGCAATTCAGTCACATCTTCAGGCTCAACCTCTGATTCTAGTTCTTTTGCTATTTCCACCGCAGCTGCAGTTACTTCCTCCACTGAAGTCTTGAACCCCTCAAAGTCATCTATGAGGGTGACATCAACTTCTTCCAATCTCCAGTTCATGCTGATTTTTGACCTCTTTCAATGAATCATAAGTGTTCTTAATGGCACCTAGAACGGTGAATGCTTTGCAGAAGTTTCCAATTTACTTTGCCCAGATCCATTGGAGGAATCACTACCTGTGGTCGCTATGGCCTTACAAAATGTATTTTGTAAATAATAAGGCTGGAAGGTCAAAATTACTCCTTGATCCATGGGCTGTAGAATAGATATTATGTTAGTAGGCATGAAAGCAACATTAACCTTGTACATCTCCATCAGAATTCTTGCGTGACTGGGTACATTGTCAAGGAGCAATAATATTTTGAAAAAATTTTTTTCTCTGAGTGGTAGGTCTCAAACAGTGGGCTTAAAATATTCAGTAAACCATGTTGTAAACAGATGCACTGTCATCCAGGCTTTGTTCTTCCATTTACAGAGCACAAGCAGAGCAGATTTAGCATAATTCCTAAGGGCCCTAGGATTTTTGGGATGGTAAATGAGCATTGGCTTCAACTTCAAGTCACCAGCTGCATTAGCTCCTAAAAGGAGAGTCCTTTGATGCTTTGAAGACAGACATTGACTCCTTTTCTCTGGCTGTGAAAGTCCTACATAGCATTTTATTCCAACATAAGGCTGTTTCATCTACTCTGAAAATCTGTTGTTTTCATTAATTATCTTAAAATAATTACCTTTTGATAACTTTGCTGCAGCTGCTACACCAGCACTTGCGGCTTCACCTTGCACTTTTATGTTCTGGAGACAGCTTCTTTCCTTAAACCTCATGAATCTGCCTCTGCTAGCTTCAGATTTTTCTTCTGCAGCATCCTCACCTCTCGGTCTTCACAGAAATTAACCCAGTTGCGGCCTTGTTCTAGATAAGTCTCTGGCTTAAGGAAATGTTGTGGCCGGTTTGATCTTCTATTCGGACCACTGAAACTTTCTCCACGTTAGCAATAAGGCTGTTTTGCCATCTTATTATTCATGTCTTCACTGGAGTAGCATTTTAAATTTCCTTCAAGTGTTCAATACTTTTCCTTTGCATTTGCAACTTGGCTATTTGGCACAAGAGGCCTAGCTTTCAGCCTGTCTTGGATTTCAACATGTTTTCCTCACTAGGTTTAATCATTTCTAATTTTTTTTTTTTTAGATTACATTTATTTTTAGAGAGGGGGAAAGGGAGGGAGGAAGAGAGGGAGAAAAACATCAATGAGTGGTTGCCTCTCGCACGTGCCCTACTGGGGACCTGGCCCACAACCCAGACACATGTGCTGACTGGGGAATCGAACCGGTGACCCTTTGGTTTGCAGGCCGGTGCTCAATCCACTGAGCCACACCAGCCAGGGCCGTTTCTAATTTTTTATTAAAAGTAAGAGACATATGAATCTTCCTGTCACTTAAATACTTAGAGGCCATGTGAGGTTATTAAAAAGCCTAATTTCAATATAGTTGTGTCCCGGGAAATAGGGAGGCCCAAGGAGAGTGAAAGAGACAAGGGAATGAGCAGTCAGTGGGGCAGTGCAAACACACACCTTTATCAGTGACGTTCGCAGTCATATATGGGCATGGTTTGCGGCGCCCCCAAACAGGACAGTCACATCAAAGATCACTGATCACAAATCACCATAACAAATAATAATGAAAAAGTCTGAAATGTTGTGATGATTATTAAAATGTGACACAGAGAAATTAAGTGAGCAAATTCTCTTGGAAAAAATTGGTGCTGACAGACTTGCTCAACGCACAGTTGCCGCAAACCTTCAATTTGCAAAAAACACATTATCTACAACTATCATTGTGAAATTATCTATTTTTCCTTTCCTTCCCATCAGTTTTCCTGCATGTATTTTGAAATACTGTTATTAGGTTGGTACATATTTTTGGACTGTTGAATCTTAACAAATTAACCATTTTATAATTATAGAATATTTTTCTGTATCTCTTAAAATAATCCTTATCCTGAGGAATAGTTTTATAATATTAACATGGCCACTCCAGCTTTCCTGTTTTGGGCACTTTCATAGTATAACTTTCTTTCATCCTTTTAAAGTCAACCTATCTGTAGCTTCATGTTTAATATGCACCTCTTGTATAGAGCATATTGTTAGGTTTGCTTTTTTTATCCAGCCTGGGTATCTTTTTTAAGATGGAACGATTTATTTATATTTAAAATAATTTTTTCTTTGATTTTTTTAAAGTCTAATATCCTGGAGATTTTCAGTCTTGTTTTTTATTCTTTAATTCTCTCCTTCCTTGGTTTTCTTTTTTATTAAGTAAGCAATATTTAGCAATATACCTTATCTTGGAATGCTTTATTAGCCATAACGAGTTGTTGTTTAGAGGCTTCTCTAAGGTTTAAAATATATGTTTTTAATGTGTTAAATTCTTCCTTCAAATAACATTTTATCACTTCTGTTAATATTAGACCACTTCAGTTATAGCAAGTGTACAAAGTATAATTGTATTTTCAACCCTCCCATTCTTTGATTACCTTGTTTTACTTGTATGCATATTGTAAGCATTTATAAGTACTTTTATCATTCTCTTTTATAGACAAATATCATTTAAATACATTTTAAGAGAAAAATGTTAATTTACCTACTGACAATTTGCATCGCTCTTTTGTCCTCTACACAGATCCCGACTTCCATTTGCTATCACTTACCTTCAGCCTCCAGAACATCCTGGAACGTTTCACGTAGTGCTGATCTGCTGTTGGCAAATTCTATTCACTTTTGGGGTTTTTTTTTCTAAAAATGCCTTTTATTAGCTTTCATTAGCCTTCATAATTGAAGAATACTTTCACTCTACATAAGATTCTAAGTTACAATTTTTCTTTCAGTACTTTAAGCTTGTCTTCTGGCTTGCCTTTTTTCTAATGAGTAGAGAGAATCATTCTTATTACTATTGCTCTGTATGTCATATACTATTTTGCCTGGTTGTTTTTAGTGTTTTCTCATTATCGATTTTTAGCAGTTTAATCATAATATGCATGAATACAGCTTTATTTTAGTTCTTTTTTGTTTTTTTGATATTCATAAATATGTGCCCTATATATTTTTTCAAACTCAAAATTTTTTCAACCTTGATATCATCAAAGTTTGTTTGTTTTTTTTCTGGCCCAAAATCTTCCCCTTATACAAATATAGTCTGACAAATCACTAAAGCTCTGTTCCTTTATTTCAGCTTTTCTTGTTTTGGCTTCAGTTTGTATATTTGGCCCTTTTCTACTAACTTACTAGTAATTTGTTCTATGGTGAAAAATCTGTCATTAATCCTATCTGGTATTTTTTATTTCAAATATTATGTTTTTCATGTATATAGACCATTAGGATCCTTTTTGTATTTTCATTTCTCTATTATAATTATTTTCCTAATTATACACACATATATTTTTCTTTATAATTTTGAATATATTCATAATAATTGTTTAAAAGTTCTTACCCGAAAATTCTATCATACCTATAATTGGGGATAGGTTTCTATTAAACGATTATTTAATAGGACGTTTTTTCTGCTTCACATCCCTAATATATTATTGTTATATCACAAACCTAAGAGATGCTACAATCATGTACATCTGGATTTTGTTGTCTCCCTGAGTAGAATACTGGGTTTCGTTCTAGAAGATAGTACATACACGTATAGCCTGCTTGATCCTTTTAAGTCTTTGTTTCATCAGAGTGGCTCTCAGATATCATTTGCTCTCAGGCTAAATTAGTCCTACGTCTGCAGTATGACTGTTCTAGGTCCTCTACTGAATGCCCAGATGTTCAACAAGGTACTCCTTCTCTGGATGGACCGTGATGGTCCCCAGCACTGCACAAGCTCAGGTCAGCAAACAATGCCCCAGTAGTTGTTCTTTCTTCAACAGATGTTCTTTGCTGGGCCAAATGGAATCTCCCTTCCCAATATCACTCTTGTCTCTCCAGTTCCTTTTCCATTCCATAAATTCCAATTTCCTCATTAGCACCAAACTCCGAACTCTAAATACTCAGTTCAATGATAACACTGGGCTCTACCTGGGTTTTTCCTGTTCTGCCATTTTCAGAGTGGTTCCAGGCCTCCCCCCAAAAAATTCACTGCTCTGTAGTAGTACAAATGCCTCATTCATGGCATTTAGAGTGGTGCCGGAATATCATTTACTCTAGGGCTGAATTAGTCCTGCTTCTGGAGCATGACCTTTGTTGGTTTTCTAATGAATGGCATGGCTACCACATTCTCTGTCATTTTAGATGAAATTTCTAAGGTCAGACTAATGTAGCTCATTTGCCTTCCACTGTGCTTTGTAAAAGCTCTAGGCAGATGTTCTTTATCAAATTCTGTCTTTATATTGTAAAAAAAAAAAAAAACCACTTTATTCTTTGTATATTGAGGAATTCTCATTATATTCTTCAGACTGCAGTGGTTTTAGGATAAGAAGATGAGTTGGAGACAAGCCTTCCAGTAGGTAATTAATCATTGTAATCAGCGCTTACAGCCATTCACAGAAGGTGAGAGAGTCAAGTGGAGAAAGGAGTGACTTCACCATCTTTTCAGGGTTATTACAAACCCCGTTAAGGTTACACTCATTAAAATTGCTATTAACTTTTCTTCCCCAATCAGGATAGTTAATTAAATCTTCCTTATATTTCAATATTAAGGCAATTAAGGGGGAAAAAGTAAGAGTTAATGTGTCCAAACATGGGGCAAACAGATTCCTTTAGGAAGTTGTTAGAAGAGCTTCCTTAAAGGTATATAAAAATGGAATTTGGGTAAGTTATAATGAGCTCCTGCTTAAAAGGCAAAAGCTAGTAGTCAATATTTTATGTATCTACCTAACCAATTTGGCCTGAATTCTTCTTTTGGTTTGTCTTCTTGAATAGTGTTTTTCATTTTGATTTAGAAGATCCAGGTTTTACCAGTCTTAAAGTTCATATAATTTAAGACAGGCTCTTTGAAGAGAAGAATGTAAAATTACAAGACAAAATTACTAAGACCTTCCCAGGGCCTAGTAAGGGGACAATGTAGCCGGTAGATCTACTCTTGTTGATATCTTCTCTCGCAAATTGCATTTTTCAAATCTTCTTCAATGTATACAATGACATTTTGTATTCCATTTTATCTTTAGTGATGTTATATGATCTGTGATTAGTTTATTCTTTATCCTCTCCATACTTTCCTGTAACATCTTTGCAACGCTGGTGAATGCCTAATCTTTGAGAGTAAAATAGCCAATATTTTTAAAGCATTTACAATGTACTGGATAATCTTCTAAACGCTTCGTGTATATTAACTCATTTAATCCTGCTAACACCTGAGGCAGTAGATACGCTACTGTTTTCCACTCTGAAGCACAGAGCAGCACACAGCTCACTGAAACGGCAGAGCCTGCCTCGAGACCCTCAGTCCGGTTCCAGAGCCTGAGCTCTCCAACGTGACGCCCTTCTGCTCCTCTGATCTGTGGGTACTGAGTGCTGGGGGGACACACACGATTTGAAGCAGTGTCGTGGGCACCAAGGCATCAGGAGTGTCTGGGTCCAAGAATACCTATTCATTATGTTGATTGTGAGATGCTGCGTGGGATCTCATGAGATCAACATGAGTCCTCAGAGAACCCAAATGAATATATCATGCCTCTCCCTGTCCAGGCCATGCCTCATCCTACTGCAGTTATCAGATATGAGTTGGTGTGGTGATGGAAAGGGCTGAACTAGAATGGACAGTGAACGATGTTGCAATGAGACCGCTTTGCATAAACTATTGCGGATATTTCCTTTTCTGAGCCTCGTTTGAGATGTTCCATTATCTGCTGCGAGAACCCAGAAGACATCATTTATGATATCAAAAATTTTTTTCTTAAGCAAGTCAAATTGATCCATCTTCATAACATTATTCTGGAGACTCCGGAATAATTATTAGGCCAGAGTTGCTGTTGAGGCTGGACACAAAGGTCTTTAGAATCAGTAAAATGCACAGCTGCAGATGGCCAGAGCCTCTCTTCCTCATGCACTTAATATCAAGAAGCATTAGCTGCAATTATATGATGGATGCTAGATACAAAAATAAATACCTAGATAAAACCCTGAAGATTCAGATGTAATAAGCAAAGCCCATATATTCACATTTTTTTAAAGTTTCATTGTGATTTTGATATCCAGTCAGGTTGGAGAACTGCCTTAGTTGAGTGGGGTGAATGCAATGGTGAAGGAACCAGAAGGATATGGGGACATATGAGGAAATATCCAATTCTGGTTCAGGAGGTGGGCTGCAGACGGCTTTTTGGTGAAAGTGGAATTCAAGCTGAGGCTTGAAGGAGGAGGAGGGTTAAGTAGATAGGAGGAAACACAGTAAAGAAGACAGCGTATGTGAAAACCCACAAGACCTAAATAAGAATACCTGAAAAAGCTAATTATGACTGGAGTTTTGATTCACGGTGGGGCATGAGCGGGGTTGAAGTGGCTAAAGGAGGTTCCCAGTGGAGAAGCTTAATAAAAGAGATCCCCAAACTATTGCCTGAGCACACTTACAATAGAACTCAGTTGGCGTTATTGAGTCCAGCCATAACAATGAACAGGTTATATACAAACTCCTGCTGGGAAGTCTCCCTTAGACTACTACCTACCGCCTAACACATTGCTCAGAAAAATGAGGTCTGCCTAACTGGCGGTGTCTTTCATGGTGTTGCTAGAAGCTTGCTTGGCTTTCTTCAGAAGAGACCAGCAGTTATGAGAAAAAAAGATCTCTTACTTAACAAAAAGTTATTCTAAATAATTTCTGTAAGCTCATCCTATGTCTTCATTGACTTAATTCAAATTCCTTACATAATAATCATGTCTTTGTGGGAAGCCATTTGTGACAGAGATATCCATTTTAAAATTAAATCTTAATCATACAAATAATACATGACTATATTCTCTATATCGATCATTAAAACTTTAAGACATAAATTTTCTTTAACCTCTGTGCCTATCTTGATTCCTTCCTCAGGTGTAACCACTGTTAACAATTTACTGTGTGTTTTTTCGGACTCTGCGTGTGTATTCATAAGAAACATGCAGCATTATTGCGTGGGTTCCTCTTTTGATATATACATAAAGAGAAGCGTATTGAACTGCTGATTATTTCCACACAGTAACTTTTCTTGGAGACTGAGTAATACTTTGCGCAAAATAAATGCTCTGTAAACAAATAAATAATGAATAAATGAATAAATAAGCAATAATTTCAAAAATTAATGATTTCAGGCCCCTCAGTGAGGCAGACTTAAGTCTGAATCTCAGCTCTACTACGCATGAATACTTTAACTTGGGGAAAATCGTAACTTCTTTTCAGTCATTTCTTTACCTTTAAAGCGGAGTTAATATTGTTATGCCATAGGATTATTGTAGTAAAGTACCTGGAACAGTGTCTTTCCTCAGGGGGAAAAATGTTGATTTTATTGCCGCCTCAGCTTCATTCTCTCACGCTGCTTGATACGGCATTCTTCTCTGAATTGGATAGGTGATTCATGATCTAGCAGGAAAATCTTTCAAATGTCTCCTAGAAGCGTCAGCCTTGGTGTCCCAATCAGGGCGTCTGAAGTCCTGATGCTCTCTCTTAAATAGCTTCCCTTCCTGTGGAACCTGCATCTACGCGTTGGGTCACGTGGCCTCATTCGTGCGCCTCAGCAGTTCATTACACACCCTGGCCTCCTCCAGTCACCTCTGCAGCTCGGATCCTCATTAGCTTCCTGAAATTAGAGCTTTCACCTTGTAATGAATCGATCGTTCTCCAGCATCTTATGTACTCACCCCAACTTTTCCTTAGCACTAATCACCAATAACTCTGTCACTAAAGAAAAGAGTCAGCCCCTTCAGCCGGGCAGTCACAGCTTTTCACCATTTTCCCCGACTGGCGGTGACAGGTTTGCTTTCCATTTCTCACAGACCACCACCTCCAACGAAGTCAGCTGCCCTCTGTTGGCTCTTTCCCTGTGCTTCGCGGTCTCTGTCTTTGCTCGTGATGCTCCTACTATTTCAAATACTCTTCCTCCCCCCTTAGCTCTTCACATTTAATTCCACCAAGACAAAATAGAATACAGTGAATTTAAATGTAGAGTTTAGAGCCAAACATACCTGAGTTCAAGCTGCAGTTCCATCCCCAATTAAGTATATGGCATATCTTTTTAGTATTTCTTTTCCTCACTTTATTAACAGAGGTAGTAAGAAACTACTTCACAAGGTTTGAAGAAGGAATGGATACACACACTCACACTCACTAGTCGGGCGGACAACTGGTGCTAGGTAATCATCGAGTGTTACTATCAATATTATTTAACACCTACTTCTAATGCCATAATGCCCCCCCCCCAATCATGACAGATACGTTATTTCTGAAAAGTAACAGCATTTTGTTTGTGCCTCTTGTAAGGTTTCTACAACTTTGTATTTTACTGTATAGTAACATTTCCCTTGATTACATTTTTAACACAAAATGCAACAGGTTTTCCAAAGGATCTTCACATCTATGTTGATTGTACAAAAAGTCTCAGAGAAAGTAGTTTGGATATGGACAACAGATGTTTCTAAAATTTTTTACCTTCTATGGGGAGTATGGCATACACTATTTGAAATCAGAACTGTATCAAAAACTCAAAACACAAGGCCATTGCGCACACATGAACACAAACCCCTTCGGGGCAAGGACTGGGCTTGTTTTTGAGCTTCTATGACACGCAGCACAAGACATTCACAAAATGTATGTGACTGAAACTCTATTTACAGTAGAAGAATAAAGTACACAACAACACCTTAACACTAAAAGTTCACTCAGACGTTCTTTCTAATGCCAATTGTGTCTCTTCAAGTCCCCTCGCTGATCTGAAAATAACATTACATTAGCTAAATTCTGCAAATGGGACAGATGGGTAGGTTTATCCAACCGGCTTGGAGGAGAAATGTATTTTCACAAAGCTTCGCTGGTGATGTATCTACATAAACCTTTGTAGGGGTGCCATTGGCCCTTTCAATTAATGATAATTTCAAATGCAGCTCCAAAGCCATAACCATGTGGAGTCGTATTTTACAGGAATGATTGGTAAAGCCATTCATCATCAAAATAATCAGACTTTCCTTATTTGACTAAGAGGTAAGAGTTAACTTTTGCACACTGAGGTTTTCAGGTTTAACTTTTTTAAGAAAGTTAGTCAAAGGTCATAAAAGAATTTTAAATGTTACCTTGACTCTGTTTATTCTTCGTACTTCCTTTTCATGAGCTCCAAATGGAAAGCGATGCTTGGAAAGCTCTGCTGCAGATAGATGTGTCTTGCAAGATTTCAGAAGCTGGAGCCACAGAGCAAGTATGTCCCCTGGTACAGAGAAAAGAAAACAGCAATAAATATTGTGTGGTGGTTGACATATTCCTGAACAGTTTGTGCCATGAGCTTATTAGAAAAAAAGAATCAGTATGGAATTTCCTGAAAAACCTAAAAAATGGAACTGCCTTTTGATCTGGCAATTCCACTGCTGGGATTATACTCTAAGATTCCGGAAACACCAATTCAAAAGAACCTGTGCACCCTTATGTTCATAGCAGTACAATTTACAATAGCCAAGTGCTGGAAGCAACCTAAGTTCCCATCAGTAAATAAGTAGATCAAAAACTATGGTACATTTACACAATGGAATACTACACAGCAGAAAGAAAGAAGGAGCTCCTACCCTTTGCAACAGCGTGGATGGAACTGGAGACCATTATGCTCAGTGAAATAAACCAGGCAGTGAAAGACAAATACCATATGACCTCACCTCTAAGTGGAACCTAATCAACCAAATAAGTGAGCAAAATATCACTGGAGACATTGAAATAAAGGACAAACTGACAATAAACGGAGGCCGGAGGGGGAATAATAGGGGAAAGAAGGAGAAGGGTTGTCAAGGAACATGTGTAAAGGACCCATGAACAAAGCCAAAGCGGGGGAGGATTAAGGGTGGGGGTGGGTGGGGCGGGGTAGAATGGTGGCGGGGAAAATGGAGACAACAATAAAAAAGAAAAGAATAGAAGAATCATTAGTACTCATTGTTCACAATGAATTAAATATAATTTATAATTTATGAATGTAATTTATACATATATATGCACATATACATATAATCCATGTCTGCATGTATGATTTCAGTGTGCTCCCCTATACTACTATGTAATATGCTCTATTTCATATTACATTATACTACTATATATTATATTTGTATTATATCATATTCATAATATATTCATATTATACTATGCTCTGTATTATACTGCTGTATAATGTATGTAATTATTATTACATGATTCATATTATACAATTTAACATTATGAGAGTAAAGCCTATAAACTACTATATATGTTTCTAAATAAATACTTTAAAATCTAAATCTTGGAAAAGGGGATGACGACTTTTAAAAATCAGAACTAAATTTCAACAGTGCCTATTGGGGTTAATTTAAAAAGTGTTAGTAAGTACCCTTATTTTGTCAAGCCCTATCTTCCATGGGTAGGACCCGGCAGAAACGGCATGTCAGATATTAAAAATAATTCCACCAATTATAAAAAAATAGAGTCATGCTAGGAAGTGTGAGTAAAAGTACACAATCTTTCCATTCCATTTCTGACCCACGTAACGGAGAGATTGCAGTAGAGCACAAAACCAATTAGGACCTCTCTTGAGATTCAAATTTTTAAAAACAACAATAATTCAGGGAAGGTCCCTTCTCTAGGTCAGTTAAAAATGGCAAAAGCATACCTAAAGTTGTTTTTAAATTCCAGGAACAGCTGACCTGTGGATAAGCCCAATGGCCAGATACCCCCACTGTAGCAAAAGAAATACTAACAGTTCCATATTTAGAGCAGAAAATGTATACATTAAGAGTTAATAAAAAGAAAGATTTGTGTAAAAGGTGACAAACTGTACTTAAATTTTGATATTTCCATGGAATGTTGCTCTAAGTTGTGTACAAATGCATTGTCTGTTAGACATTAGCTCACTGTTATGCTTCTTTAAAGAAAATTGTATTTTCACACAAAAGCATCATTTTTAAGCTAAAAAGAACTTGAAAATTACCTAACCATACCCTCTCATTTTACAAATAAATGAAAAGTAGACTTCCTGCATATTTCTATGTCTTTTTCAAGATCACCCTGATAGAGATGGGGTTGTCAGCAGTGCTTGCACACTATTTAGGTAATGCACTATTTGTCACTGAGTGGCTTTATGTATAGACTTAGGTCCCCAATCATTAGCTATGTAATTTTGAGCAAGTCTCTTCATCGAAGCATGATAATTGTATTCACCTCATAAGTTTAAAGGAATCTTCATAAAAGTTACATGTATGCACCACACAAAGACATTTCAAATATCTGGTATGTAATAAATGTCTAATAAGTACTACCATAATTATTATTGTATTGAAATCCAAAACCCCATCAAACCACAAAGGGACACCTACTATTCATATCAATGTTTCTCGACTCAGTTTCATATAAAAATATCTTAAAGAGCTCCTTTGAAACACAGGCCTTACCCTCAACACAATTTATCAAACATTCTAGGGGAAGCATCTGGGATTATGTACAATTTATTTAAAATTTTTGTTAATTAGACTTCTTCAAAATCAGATATTTCTGCTCTTTGAGAGAGGCTGTTGAGGGAATGAAAAGTCAAGCCGCAGACTGGGATAAAATATTTGCAAATCATCTTCCTAATGAAAGACTTGTATTCAGAATCTATAAATAACACTCAAAGCTCAATAATGAGAAAACAAACAACCCAATTTTTTTTAATGGGCATAAGATTTAAATACTTTACCACAAAAGAAATACAGAGGTAAATAAACATATGAAATTGCACTCAACATCATTAGCATTAGGAAAATGCAAATTAAAACCACAATAAAAATACACTGCAAAAGTCATACAATGATTCCATTTAAAAACCCTTCCAAACCAAATTTTGGTGAGGATATGGAAAAACTTAAAGTCCCACATGCTACTTTTGAGAACATAAAATTCTACAATTTGAAAAAACACTGGTAATTTCTAAAAATATTAAACATATACCTATGTTATGGCCCAACTAATCCACTCCTAAGGAGTTACAAGAAATCATATGTACAAACACAGACTTCTATACAAATGTTCAGAGCAGGTTTATACAGAAAAGTCAAAAATTAGAAACAGCCCAGATTCCCATGAACAGGTGAATGGATACACAAATAGCAGTATCTTCATAAAATCAAATGCTATTCAGCAGGAAAAAGGAATAAACTATGGATGAATGTGAAAGTAACTATGCTAAGTGAAATAAACTAGACAAAAATGTAAAAACTGTACTATGTTCATATAAAATTATAGAAAATTCTAATTGATCTATATTGGCAGAAAGCAGATCAGTGGTTATCTGGGTTTATAAAGAGGGTCAGGGAAGGATAAAAGAGGTGGTTTTACAAGCCTCATTAGAAATCTTTCAGTATTACAGATATATTCATTACTTTGATTGCAGTAATGGTTTCATGAGTATATACCTATGTCAAAATTTATAAACTTTAAATAGGTGCAGTTTACTGTATGCCAGCTATTTATCAAGAAAACTTTTCAAAATATCTCCTGTGAAAATGGTTAAGCCAAAGCGGCCTTCATGCAAATTTTTTGTTCAAAACCCCACTGCAAAGAGAAAAATAGAAAATATAAAAATAACATGCAACTATTTAAATAAAATATTTAGTCATCGCCGAAATATAAAAGGCCTAAATCTGCCATTAAAAATACAGATTACAAAAAGACTCATATAAAAATAAAAGCACAAAGTAAGAATGAAGAGAAACATAGCAATAAAACTGTAAGTCAAGAATATCCTGAGGAATTCTCTATACATCTCATAGTATAAGCTCAAAATACATAAAGTCAAAATTATATAAATTATAAGAAATTTATAAATCCACCATCGATATGAGAAAATTTCAAACTGCTTCTCTCAATAACTTATAAAGCAAACATAGATCAATGGGGTAGGGAAGCAGGGAGAAAGAGAGACTATGTGTATGTGCAAATATTTTATCCCAGTCTGTGGCCTGACTTTTCCCTCAACAGCCTCTCTCAAAGAGCAGAAATTTCTGATTTTGATGAAGTACTTGATGATATAATATTCAATTACAAAATGCAGATTTTTATAAAGAACACCTAAAGATTTTTTAGATGGCTATGTATCAGGTCACAAAGCCAGTCTAAACTATTATCAAAAAATGGACAAAACACAGACTAAGTTTTATGAGTTAATTTTAATTAGTGAAAAGTTAATGTCAAATGATAAATTTATACAATACAGTAAAATTATTAAATATGAAACAATAGACTTTAGGAGAACCTCGTGTGTCAAAAATGAAAGTTAAATTATATGCAGAACTAAATGGTAATAAAAATACTCTATACCAGAACCTGAAGAATACTGTTAGAATGGTATTTAGAAAGCTATTTATAGCTTTAAATCTTTGCACTGGAAAAAGAAATTAAAGTTAATGCACTTGAGATATTAGAAAAAGGAACTAGAACTTATACACTAAGAAAACTGAAAAAGGAAATACAGAAGAGTATAAATTCATTAAATGAAAAACAAAGACATAAAGAAATTAAGATCACGTGAAAAAGAAGGCACAAGTAAAATGTAGTAGGAATAAAAAAGGAATATTATTGCAATCATGATATGGTTGAAATTTCTTAAAAGGAACTATTGTAAAAAATACTATCCCAGCAAATTTGAAAGTGTAGAGACATGGTCTAAAACTGATTCAAAAAGTAATTTAAAAACGCATATTTAATGACTGCATTAAAGATATGGAATCAGTACCCGCACAAATACACATACACATACAACACACAGTCGGCCTACGTGCATTTAGAAGTAAATTCTGTCAGAATTTAAGGAACAGATAATTTTGATCTACATAAACTTTCCCGGGGAACAGGGGGAAAGAGGGAACATTCTTCAACTCATATGATGAGCTTAGTGTCTAAAATACTGACATCAAAATCTGATAAGCTAAATATTAAAAAATGAGTGAGAAAATAATTTCACTTGATACAATCCTAATATGTATAGCAAACCAAATCAGCAATGCATTTTTAAAAATCATGTCTAAGCTGAATTTAACCCAGGATGCTAAGCAATAGAAAATCTATCAACATAATTCTGTACATTATAGACACTAAAGATGAAAAGCCTTGAAACAGTCTTAATAGATGCATTGCAAGGGCATTTGCCAAAAAATCAACCCTCATTAATAGTTACACAAAAAAAATTAAATAAATAAAATTTCTTCTAAAATTGGAAATAGAATGCAGTTTCCTCTTTCAAATAAAAGACACCTTCCAAAAACACACAGAAAAATATGTTAATGGTAAACGTTTAGATTTTTTAGCATCAAGGAACAACATGATGCCCACTATCAATGCTTCCATTAATCATTCTTTTTTATGTCCTTGCCAGTATCAAATAGAAAGGAATGAATCTCACCTCAGTTACTGACTTACTTTTCTGCTCAGCTTCATAGCAAAACTCTTTCTTTAAAAGAATTGTCTATATTCTCTATTTCCAATTCCTCTCCTCATACTTTTTCATATGTGGAAATAAATAAAAACCACCCAAACAAGAACAAGCAAAGGTTATTTATTCAGAACTTGCTACAATAAAGGAGTCAGGACCATCACTTGTGTTTAGCAGAAATTCAAAGGCAAGCATAGGAAAGTGAAAGCTTCATAGAAAAATAAAGTGGGGGGTGGGTGGATATCTCGGGGTATGCCATGATTAGAGGCTGTTGACCTGAGAAAGCTGTAGGCAGGCTACTAGAAGCAAGGTGTCCCGTATGACTGGTTAGGGGTGCATATTTGGTTTTCTCTGTTTAGTCCTAAATTTGGAAGTAAGAGCAAAAATTAGGGAGGTTGGCAAGTCCCAGCCATTGGGTCCAACTGTTACAGGGATTACATTTTAGCTTCCTGGACTAGGGAAAGTGGCCTGACTTTCTATAATTCTGACTGGTAGAGAGTAGGTGGATTTCCTGGGCTGGTTATTGTAGACACTGGGTTGGACTGCTTGTTGCAAACTGTGGGTCAGAATTCTATTTTTATGTGTATCTCGTCATTGTCTAGTCTTTCACCTAGAACTCGCCAATCATGTCTTCATTCCCACGACTCCCTTGAAACTGCTCTCATCAAGGTTAAAACTTTGCTAAAACCCAATGGTTAATCCTTACCTTCATTTCATCTAATCTACCACCTACATTTGGTGATTGTTCTATCCCTTTTCCTGGACACATTTTCTTCACACGGCTCCCAGAATATCACACTTTCTTGATTTTCCTCCTACCTTTCTATTTTATTCACCTCTGTACCCTCAGTTCCTAAACAATTTAAGTGTGGTGCTCAATACATATTTTTTTTTATTTTTCTTTAACTTATTGAGAATCTTAGAGAGCCCGTCAGCTAGTCCCCAACTCGGTGTTTGAAAATGAGGGACATAAAGTCTAAAGAGATGTAATCTCTTGGTTTAACTCATATAATGGGTTAATAAAAAAGAGAGAGAGAATATAACCAAGGTATCCTGACTCCCAATTCGATGTTCTTCTAGCAATAAAAAACTATCTCTGATGTTCTGATTTTTATTTATTTTCATCGTAGGGTCTGTTGAAATACTATATCTTATTGATGTGATAACTGTAAAAACACTGTATGGGCAACCATGAAATTGTCCTTCATTGTAGGAAAAAAAATGTATTATCAACAACGAAAAGATAATCTCTGAGTTTTTCAGTCTAAGCATTTTAATATTCATTATTACACTGTGGGAAAAATGCATGTCTTAGTTTATCATGTCTATTTAAATTCACCCCTTAAACACAGAAATTCTTTGAGGGAAGAGATCATGACTTATCCTTGTATTCTTAGCCCATAAACCTGTACCTGACACATAGTAGGTGCTCAAGAAGCGTCTGATGGTAAGTAAATACTTAAATAATGGATGAGTGATCTCTTTTAGCTTGAAAGCTACTGTGATCAAATTTCCTTAATTAGAATGTAAAGTTTAACTGTGGGAACCAACTGTTTTTGAATTTAGGAAATCAGAAGTTAAGAATTGGGTCCATTACGTTGCTCTGGTCCCTTAGGCAACTTTATACAAATCCTTGTCCTGCTCCTGGTCTTTGCTTTCACATTTAGAAGAGTGGCTTAAATGTGCTTCCCAGGCATCATAATTCTATCCAAGTAGTCTTTTTCAATTTCTTGCAAATCCTTAAGTGAAAGGGGACACTTTCACCAAGGGTCATTATTTTATAATGGCATAGAAGAGAAGGATTCTTCAAATCGGTTTGTAAAAACAGCCACTTCAGCAGCTTCCTATCACTGCCCCAGTTTTCTAAATCAGCCAATAATAATTACTCCTTATAAATCAGACTTCCCTGAAGTTTTTTCTTCTTTACAGTTGCATGAACCAGCTGCCTTCCCCTCATTACATTTTATGTCATTGTTTTGTTTGCAAAGTCCCCTTTCTTCCTACCATTATAATTCTCACTGTGTCATAAGATGTGAAATTTATGGGTGGAAAAATGTTGGTTTCTAGCGACTCTTAATAAAAAATGTACCCTAATTACAAAAAAAAAAAAGGAATCAGAAATAAAAAACACTCCACTCTTTCCAAGGACTGATCTACTTGCACATTCTGACAAACAACCTATAAAGTGACAAATTACCCTGAAGGGAGCTCAATTTCTTATTTTCTGGCCATTCAAAGATCTACATGCAGCAACACTCAGCAACAGAACTCTTCTCTATGTGGGAGAGAGGTTGTTCTATACACGTGGTTAGCACCAGTAGGAGAAAAAAAAAAAGAAGCATGGTAGTAAAAGTGCAGTCAAGTCCAGCTTCTCAAACACTGATGGTTTCTCTAGACCTAAACCCACAGATACAGCCTCTAACCCCATGAGGAACACTTAGGGATCAAAGAAAAAGACTTAGTGATTGCCCTAATGCATTATTTAAGTACAGGGAATGGCAATACAAACAGTTCTTTGACAGGTTAAATATCAATTAAATATTTGTGAAACACAATCTCTGTTCCAATTTTCTTTCATCTATACAATCACTGTATACTGGACATACTATATTATTGCATTTATACTCATATATATCCTCTATCCCAGTAAGACTAGGAGAACTTTAAAAGTCCAGGAATTCATCATTTTTTATCACAAGACCAGCTTAAAAATAGCATGTCACAGATGTATATTTGTTGGGTAGATGACTTTGTGAGGGGCCTTACCAATGGGCACTATTTAAGGACAACCAAGGGAAAGGCAAAATTTATTTTACTAATTTCCCAATTTTGACACAGTAGCTACAATCATACTCAAATTGTGCCTGTGTCTGTCCCCATTTAAGCTATTTATGATGGTTCCGCCCAACTGGCAATTCAAAACATGCCAGAAAGACACTTAATGTGTTGTTCTTGTTTCAATTTACTAAAAAGATCATAATTTTGGGTTCCAAAGCCCCCAACATCTAATTATGACACAATTATGTTTATTTAACATAACTAAACAGACTATTTAAAGTGCTTTTACTGAGCTTCCATAAAACCTGAAAAGGATAATCTGAGGTTAAAGTGATAGTATGTTAATATCAAATAATTGTTTGCTTTAACTAAAAGTATATTGTAGGGACTGACTAGCAATAGTCCCATCAATAAATGAATAAGACATGAAGCTAATCGGCAATAACTACATGATTGAACCCCACGCCCATCTGCTCCAATTTTATATGTCAAAAATCAAAGTTGCATAAACTGGTGAGTATTTCATCTTCGCAAACCTCCAAATCAAATTAGGGAAATTATCCACCACACCAAATGCAGCTCAGCACATAATTAAGCCATTAAAACCGTGACCTTATACCAAAAAAGAACCACACACACCAGGATCTTGTACAAGCAGAATAATAATAGCCAGATGGAACACTAAACTCTGATGCTTGGCAGCACGGGTCCTTGACACAGTGAACATACGTCATGTGGAAAGTCAATAGGGGACTGTCATAGAATCATTCAAATGAGACTCAGGAAATTCATCCTGAACAAAGAAAAGAAGAAAGGCGCCTGATTTTAATAAGTCAAGGTTACCAGATGATATGGGTGTAATAGAAACAGCAGGAATACTGCAGTGGGACCCAGTCAGACACTAACAATAAATCTACCATCTATTAGTTGTGGCATTAAATTGTTAGTTCTTTCATTTCTTCTACACAATGTGTTGTAGCACCCATGTCCCACAGTCACCAGGATTAAATATCAGAGTCTTCTAATCCTGGACAAGTCAGAGCGCACTTTCTTGGAGATCCAACCTGCAAAACGTTGTTGGTTGGTTGAGAAGACTCAGTGAGAACTCCTGAATCGTGCCTGTCACATCACAGGGTTTCATCGTTCATACTGTCATTACCGCGATATCACTAGATTCCTGTCTTCCAAGTTGAGTGATGTTCTGGATTTCCAAGTGACTACCTGTGACAGCGACGATGCTAACATATTCAAATTGTTCTCCCTGGACCCACAGGTGGAGGTTCCCAAGCCCCAGGTATAATTAGGTTGGGATCACGGGACTGGTTTCTGGCCCCAAAAATGCAGGCAGAGAGACCAAGCCACTTCCAGGCCCGCCCTTGAAATCCCTGCTCAAAGTAGTTTTACATCTTTCAGCCACTGATTTTCCACTCTGCCATGTTATATAGTCTTTTCTCACCCCTTAACGATATTTTTTCAGTTTTTACAATTTTCTAGTTATTTTATTATTTATTTATTTTTATTAAATTATCTAGGTGACATTGGTTAATAAAACTATATAGGTTTCCAGTGTACAATGCTTTGATACATCATCTGTATATTGCATCGGTGGGCACAAAATCCAATACACAGATGATGTATCATAGATGTGTTATAGACTTCTATATTTTCTTGCTATTTTTAATTATTAAAACATAGTCCAATCCAGGTTAAAACTTCAGCAATCAAAACTTTCCAGACCCCCTTCCCTGGCGTGAGCTACTGTGGCTTCCCAGAGTAGAGAAAAATCACAGGGCAGTTCTCAGCGACTGATTCTTCTTCCGTCTGGGGAGCCCCCCGAACTGTTAAGTCCAAATACTCTGATGGAAAAAAGGAATGGAATGTGGTGGAGATTGCCCCATATTGTCAGCATGTCCGACTGTAGTCCTGTCAAGCCCGTAGCTCTGCGCTACGCCAATGGCCTCTCACCTCCAGGCCCCCATAGCAAAATCAGTTATCAGTCCTTACGTTTACTAACGCCTATGCCCACACTCCCAAGAAGTGTTCAAATATGCTTTGGAGTCAGCACCAGTGCGGGTCAGCTAAATTTGTGTCTCAATAAGTATTTCACCAAGGAATCAGAGAGCTCTTCTTTTAAACACCCCTGATTCTTATGGACAATTCTCTGGGAGCTGCTTCCCTTGGCTCCTCTGCATTCCCAAAGGATGGGGGGAAAAGCTTCTCTCCAAGAACACAACTGTCTCACCACAAGGCCAACCATTCGATGGCTCTAGCCCTCACCCCAGTCTCCTCCTTTTTAGACTCAAGCAGAGGTGTGTGGAGGCACTGGAAGAAGGACCATTTCTTCCAACTCTCAAAAAAACGTTCAGGGAGATGTCTGGTCCAATGTTAGGCAGTTACTTAGGGCTCTCCTTAGAAGGTGGAGTACTTGAATCTTTTTGTTGTCAACTTTGGCCTTAGTTCAATTCTAGTACCACAGCAAGACAGTAACTAAAGGTCTAATTACTTTGGCTTCTCGATTCTACGTCATAGGCAGCATTCTTGAAGCCAGATTTCCAAGAAAAGAACATTTCACCTCAAGTATTTTACCACAAAGATCTGTTTTTCTAATTTTGAAGAGCTTTATCTGATCTTCTGTCTGCCTCTCTAAACTAGACTATGAGCTATTTAAAGGCAGGGATCATGTTTTACCCATCAGGATGTCTCAGAAATGAGCAAACCCTCAATACATAGTAGCTTCTCAATGAACTGTGAGTGAAAGAGTGAATGAATGAATGAACGTCCTGATTTCTTTATCCCTGTCTTAGCCCAGGAAATAAGGGGAAGCGAGGCAAGGAAAATTGTGGCACAGTGAGAAGCAGGTGCTACCATGCCAGGCAGGAAGAGGCCCTGCACAGCTCTTAGCAGGCATGTTCCCTCAGCAGACACGACTTCTTCCAGGACACTGGCAAGGAGAAAGCATGCCTTGGAATGGTCCGCCTAAGAGAAAAAAGGAGGAGTGATTTATCTTCCCAGCTGCCATTCCCATTGGTGAAAGTTTACTCCACGGGAGCTGGCTCTGCCTCACTTCTGGGTTCTGGCATCTGACCCTTGATGGTCACCTAGGAAGTCTGGTTCTATGCCCCATGGTGCAGCATGTTATCTGTCCAGAAGACAGGGGGCGACTCAGTCAATGTACACCTTGGAGGCTGAAGGCTTCTGGTCAGACTCTCACCTGCAGAGCATGCTTGGTAAGGATGCTAGGGGAGGCTGGAGCCACAGCACAGCCTGGGAGGCAGCCAGCAGCTTCAGAAAGGGTAGCAGTAAAAAGTACACGGTTTACATTTAATGCAGCCACTTACTACATCTTCTCTTTGAATTCGCTAGGGAGAAAACAACTTGATATATTTTGTGACTCAGAGATGTTCAGAGGCTGCACCGCCTGCAATTTAAAGATAGAGGACTTGGACTTTGCCTTCATGCTTACATAACTGGACACCATTTCAAGCTGCTTCCTACATGAGCATACATTCTGCCTCCTCCCAGCAGGAAATTAAGTTCTGTTAGCTGTCCATTCTGATTTTTGGAAGATGTTCTAATCACTCCAAGCTCAGAAGGGAGAATGGAACTGCTTTTGATAAATTAAAGTGGCAATAAACTTGTGCCTATTCCTGGGCAAGCCAGGGCACACTCTGTCATTCTTTGATTGCTGCAGGTTCCCTATCTGCTGAGTCTTTTGAGGAGAGCCTCTTGTCCATGTTTCACATGTCACTGGAGGGCTGGGTGGTGCCAAAGACCTTCTGCACTATAGTTCTGACAGGAAGCGTCAGAATACATAAACCAAAGCTGGTCTGGGCAGAAGAGAGAGGGTAACATTAAAAACGCACAGAGCCTGGGCGATTTTTTCATTCTTCTTCGGCTGATAAAAGAAGGTCTGGGACTAAGTGAAAAAATGAGCCCACAGTAATGAAGCTGTCTACAGCAATGAGAGCTGCTTGGCCACAACACATAGCTCAGAATTACTGCAAGTGCCTGCATGTCAGAAGCCATTGATTGTCCCAGACTCACCTGCTGGGCTCACAGCCATGAACCATGGGGCTAAAATATCATCATTCTCCCAGATGAGACTCACACTTACCTCTTCATCATTGGTTTCCCATCCCCCATCCCCAAACATTCCCATTGATCAAGTCCTGTTATTTTCCTGGGTACAGAGTCAAGGAACACAGAGTAGTATCATCATTCTTACCCAAAGTTCACATCCACCAAGGAGTTATTTCCTTCTCTTTCACATGAATTGCTTTCCAACAGCCCAGGTCTTTGTCTTTAAGTGGTCCACCATGCAATGTGAAGGGTGAAGGAAATCCCGGAAGTTCAGTTCTAAAGTAAACACTTCTCTTCATTTCTACCACTTGGTCAGAAAGTCCTTCCTGTGCATCCAAATCCAGAGTGCTCTCCATCTAGGCCATGAAGCAGACACAGAAAGAGTGCCCTGTTCTTGACCTAGAGGCCACCTTAGAGCTCTGAATTCAATCATCTATGCACATCAGGGATCCGTGTGATGACAGTCAACCTCTCTCAGTTTACTCTCTTCCACTGAAGTGAGGTATAGGCTATCCCGAAGCTGTCACTTCATTGATGGAAATACCTAACTGCTACAAATTTCCTATGAAGAGTGAGCCAGCAACAGTTTCCTTATAACTTTCACCCATTGGCCTACAAAACATAAGCAAATTATCCTTTCATATAACAGGTATTCAAGAGTTAGACAGCCCAACCACTGCTTCCCTTGTAAGGACATTTCTCCCGTGGTCTAGCCCCAGTCCCTTTTTGATTCTCATAAAAATGTTGTTTCCACAAACATTTTCTTCTTAATTCTCCAAAACTTTTCTTTTTAAATATTATACAGTGAACTGCACCCAATATTTGAGCCATGATCTCATCAGTGAGGTATACAGTGAGACCCTTGCCTTTGTGCATCTCTTCTTTTTATTTCTATAAACAATACCCAAAAATTGCATGAAATGCATAATATAGTAAAAACTTCATCATACTTTGCTACATAATAAGATTATCAATTAAAGCTCTGGAAAGATCACTAAATACTTTAAGCTATATCTCCCCTAGTTTGTAATGCAGTTGATTTTTAACCTAAATGTAGTATTTTATATTTATATCATTATATTTTGTTCATTATTCCAACTATTACTCTCTCTGTGGATTCTGACTCTCATGCAGTGTATTGACTTTTCCTTCTGGCTTTCTATTACTCCAAAATGTAATCAACAAGTTAAATCCTCATTCTAGTCATTAGCAAGAAGAGAACAGTAGAGGTCTGACCCTTGAAGTACCTCATAAAGAGCTAATTCGAAGTTGACACTAATGCACTAGCCAATATTCTTTGAGTATATATTTAATTACTTGTGAACCCAGATAGCTTGACACATGAAACAATGTTCAATTCAACCCATTAAAGATTTGATTAGTCTCTACTGTGTACCAAGAAATACAAACATAGCAGAATCTGTCCTCTGCCCTCAAGAGGCTCACACTCTAATGGGGAAATAATCACGCAGTCAGTACAGCATTTCCCTATGATGGGTGGACTTGGGGTCCAAGAGGAGCTCAAGAAGGAATACCACGCTCTACCAGCAGTTGTTAAGGAAACCTCAAAAGATAATGTGAGATTTTTTTTCTATCCTCCATCCATTTTTTTTTTCTTTTAGTTGAGTCTCAAGAACGTGAATAGGCAGAGGCTTTTGCTGTAGTCCTAACAGCAAGGGTGGCATAGAAGAAAAATGATTGACTGGGCTTAGGTTTACCCTCATACAGGCCCATTCCACATAACTACCTCCCTTCTAGGTTCTCAGCTTCCCATCTTCCAGATCTGAGGTTTATAAGCCTCATAGTTACGGAAGGGAGAGTAGTCTAAATTAGGGGAGACATATCTGTCACAGACAGGTTTCATTCATGCTAGGCTATCAATAGACACTATTGCTGCTTAAGAGCTCATAAAGGACAGAAAGAAGGTCAGGTAGCAATGCCACATGGTAGGTGCTAGGAGTGTTCTAGTCCCCTCATCCCAGGTTCTCTACTTTTCATTGTATACTCTCCATGAGAGAAGGTTTTATTTTTATACATCAAAGTATTCTTCCAAACCTTTTTTTCTAACCAAGAGTCCTCTCTATTTTCCCCAAGACTAGCCCTTTTGGAATCCAAAGCAAACAACAGACTTTTTTCCCATTGCTTTTGTGATGTGTTATCACTTACCAAAAGTGATGTTTGCAGACAGCCTAGCTGACTTGAGGAGGTCAAAGGTTGGAAAGGAAAAAAGGAACTATTGGTTAATATTGCAAAGGTATTATCCTGCCTCAGATCAGCAGGCAATGAACAACAGATGAGGAAAGGAAGAGCATTCTAACAGAAAGTACAGCACATAAAAAATGCACAAGAAAGCATGGCTTAGGGTAAATTGTCCCAAAATCTTACTAAAATATAGATATTTTCCATCTAGTATGTTCCTCTAATCATAATCATTCGCTGACGAAACTGAACAAAAGAAATCACATTAGCTTTTTGGAAGTCATTGTTTTCAATGATTTCATCTTCCTTCCCAGAGCCCTCACTATTCATCTGTAAGGCTATCATGCACCTCATGACAACTTTCCAGTCAACAACAGATCTCCTCCGTGAAGGTGGTCTCATAAGAGTATAATGGAGATGAAAGCTCATTGCCTAATGACATAGTAGCCTTCCTAATGCAGTACACCGTGCATCCCTCATGTGTTTGTGGCGCTGCTGGTAAACAAACCGATTGCACTGCCAGTCACACAAAAATATAACATACGGCTGTGTACAGTACACAATACTTTGATAATGATAATTAATAACTATGTCATTGGTTGATATATTCCATTATACTATGCTTTTTATTGTTATTATAGAACTTACTCTTTTTACTTACAAAAAATTTTGCTGTAAATGCCCTGGCTGGTGTAGCTCAGTGGATTGAGTGTCGGCCTGTGAACCAAAGGGCTGCTGGTTCGATGCTCCAGTCAGGGCACATGCCTGGGTTGCAGGCCAGGTCCCCAGTAGGGGTACGCAAGAGGCAACCACACATTGATGTTTCTCCCCCTCTCTTTCTCCCTCCCTTCTCCTCTGTCTAAAAATAAAATAAATAAAACCTTAAAAAGTTTGCTGTAAATAGTATGCCATGTTACGCTGGTAGCAGCCTCAAACATCTCATGTTTATTGTGTCTTTTGATTGCATCATTTTCTTTTGTGCTTGACTTAATATCATGTTGTTTTTTTTAGGTAACATGCTGTATAGACTTGTAGCCTAGGAGCATTAGGCTCTATCATACAGCCTACATTTGTAGCAGACGGCACCATCTGGCTTTGTGTAAGTGCACTCTGTTACATTCACAAGACAATGAAATCACCTAATGACACATTTCACAGAATGTATCCCTGTCATCAAGTGGCACATTGCTGTATTTTTTTCCTGAATTTGACCAGGGGTTGATGTCACATTTATTGTTCTTTTCAGAATTAATTTTATTCCCCTTTTTGAAATTCATGATTTTCCCATTTCAATCATCCAACACCTTTTTTCATTCCTGGAAATTATGCCAAAAAAAAAAAATGCAAATGTTAACACATTTGCTGAGCACCTACTCTGATTCAAGCACTGTCCTAAGTCTTTATTTACATCTATAAGAGTTCAGGTTGGCCAATTAAGAAATGAGCAAAGGACCTGAACAGGCACTTCTCCAAGGAGGACAAACACAGAGCCCAGAGACATATGAAAGGATGCTGAGCATCGCTAGCCATCAGAGGGATGCAAATTAAAATCACAATGAGAAACCAGACAGAATGGCCATCATAACCAAATCAACAAACAAGTCTTGGCGAGGTTGTGCAGAAAAGGGAACCCTAGTACTCTATTGGTGGGAATGCAGACTGGTGCAGCCACTGTGGAAAACAGCATGGAATTACCTCGGAAAACAAAAAATGGAACTGCCTTTTGACCCAGCAGTTCCACTGCTGGGTTTATACCCTAAAAATCTGGAAACACCAATTCAAAAGAACCTATGTACCCCAATGTTCATAGTAGCACAATTTACAACAGCCAATTGTTGGAACCAACGTAGGTGCCCATCAATAAATGAGTGGATTAAAAAACTGTGGTACATTTACACAGTGGAATACTATGCAACAGAAAGAAAGAAGGAGCTCCTACCATTCACTACAGCATGGATGGATCTGGAGAGCATTATGCTATGTGAAATAAGCCAGGCAGTGAAAGACAAATACCACGTGATGTCACCTATAAGTGGAGACTAATCAACAGAACAAACAAGCAAGTTAAATGTAACTGGAGACACTGAAAGGAAGAACAAACTGACAGTAACCAGAGGAGAAGGGAAGGGGAAGACAGGGGGGAAACAGGGGAAAGGTGGTCAAGGAACATAAGTGGGGGACTCATGGACAAAGTTAAGTGGGGGTGGGGTCGAGGGTGGGGGGAGTAGTGGGGCAAAATGGACAAAACTGTACTAGAACAACAATAAAAAAAATTTTTTTAAAGTTCAGATTGGTAAACAGGCCTTTCAGCCTTTTCCACACTGAAGATCATTTCCTTAATACAAGATGGAAGCAAAATAGACACTGAATCATTCTCCCTCCTTTCATCAGTCAACTATACGCCATCTGCCCAAGCACTGAGTCCAACCCTTCCTTGTTCTTCCTGCTTTATATATGGATAAATGAAACCCTCTATTTTCTGAAGAGCACATTCCACTGAGCTACAGCGATTCTTCAGAGTTTGTCAATATTATCCTTGCAAGTTTTCTCCACTCTTTGGTACCCATCCTTAATATGTGTCCCTATTTCTGTTTCTATACATGTGCTCTTTGAAATCCAAGTTTGAATCTTGAGGGAAATGGTTCAATTAATTATGGTTATTTCATTACATAAAATAGTTTGCAAGCTTAAAAAGAATGAAGTGGCTCTCTATATTCTGACATGAGAGAATATCACTGATATATTACTGGATAAGGAAAATAAGTCAGAAAACAATACACATTTAATCCTGTTTGATTCTTTTTTGATCATATGAGGGGAACCCCCCCAAAATGGAGTCTTCTAGAGGGGAGGCCCCTTGTACAGGCTTCCCTCACTAGGTGAATGTTCTAGGAACCCATCTATATCTGTGTACCAGCTGGCACTGTTTTAAGGGCTGCGTTGGGCTCCAGTGAATTTTTTTTGAAGACTCTTTCAATATGTTTGCCCATTTCACGATGGGTGATTTATGAGTGCACCTGCCCACACCACGCTAAGTGTTCAGCAGTTTTTTGACCAAAAATGGCAGGACCCCCCATGCCTCACCCTCCCTATTCACCCAATCTCACCCCAAGCGACTTTTTTTTATTTGTTTGTTTCCCTGGATGAAAAGAATCCTCAAAGGGAAACATTTTGCTGATGTGGAAGAGGTGAAACAAAAAAAATGACCACCACTGAAAGACATGAAAATCGATGTATTCAATAACTGCTTTGAGCAGTGGCACAAATGTCTCTATAGGTGTGTTGCAACAAATGGAGAGCACTTGGAAGGTGACTAAAGTTTAAACATGTCAGAATAAATACACAATTTTTTATAAATAAATTCCAGGGTGTTTTTGGTTCCCCCTCATATGTTTAACAGGAATACTGTTTATATTATAAACATTGCACCATTAAATTTCAAATTTTCTCCTAAAACATTGACCCTTGTAGCTTCCAACCTTCAAGACTAGGCCACACATGAGCTTCCTCACGCCAGTGCAAGAGAAGGTAAATAGTTAAAATTTTTCATAAAGTAACAGCATTGAAAGCCAAACTTGATAGACTAGTCACTATATAGCGTTTCACAAAAAGGACGAGAGAGGGAACAACTGTAACTGGTAAGAAGTTGTGGGAAGAAAAGAACCAGAGACCAACTGAACTAACAAGGAGTTAAGTGCTCAGACAACTGTGCCTCTCTAAACACCATCGAGGATAACTCCGTGTAGTGTTCTGTGAGGAAATATGTGGAGAAAAACACTGAGAAAGCAGCTAGGTCCCATCATGAGACTTCTGGAGATACGGCATCATTCATAGAAAGTGCAGGTGTTCCCTGAGAAAGACTGGAGGGTTCTTTAACATCTAGCCTTCCTCGGTGCTCAGGACTAACTTCGTTAGCCAATATACATTTAACTGTAGTCATGTCAGAGGCACAGCAACTTTCTAGTAACAGGACAAGTGGGCATCGGGGTAGGGCTTTATCATATTTGGTAGGGAAATAGCACTTTGTTTGAGGAACCTCTCGAAAACTCTTATCAGTCTTGCATTTTTAACCTGTTTCCTGAAACTTCTTTTTATCAACATTTGAATGACTCTATTTCAACATATAATCTTTAATGAGAAAAAGCCACTAGTGAATACTTGGTAAGTGTATGAACTTTTTCTTTTTGCTTTGCTACTTCAATTCATAGGATACAATTTTAGCGGATACACAATTCCTTAAAAAAAGCAGCGCCCATGAAGAAATGAAAACATTGAATGGAAGAAGGTATGGGGGAGAGGGTGGGCAAGAGAATGGGGAAACTGAGTCCCGTCTGAAATAGCAAAAACCTGGATACTTACAGCCCATGTTTACCTTGAACTGCAGTATCACAAGAGGAGTTTGACAAGTTTCTAATTCCTCAATTTTCCCATCAGCCAAGAAGATATGAAGGGACTGAATAAGACAATGACCTAACACCTTTGATATAGTAACAGCATCCCCTTCACAAACTGGCCCAGCCTACTCATCTAGTGTCAGCTCCTACCAACGTCCATGCTACAGGTATGATCAAAATGCCCAAGTGTACCATATTCTCTCAGACCTCTGTACCTGTACACAAGCTATTCCTCTCTGGATGCCTTTGTCCACACTGTAACCTGGAAAAATCTAATTCACCTTTTAAGGTCACGCTCAACTACCATTTCCTCTATTACCAAACTCTCTTTTCTGTGGTCCCATTGGTCTTTGTGCACACATCTCCTGCAGCATTCACCATAAATCACTACACAGACCTAACTATGCAGTACAAGCCTCTGGATTCAACAGCTACAGTCAGATGGCACACAGAATCAAGGATAATTCTGTCTGTACACGTCCCTTAAAAACCTCATAGAAAAGGACATTGAAAAAGCAGCCAAATCTTTACATAAGACTTCTGGGAATTTAGCATCATTTATAGAAACTCTGTGCATCCCCAGAAGAGAAAAGGAAAATCAACACTTGTTCCTCAAGTATGAACATAAGGTCTTATTCCTTTTGTACACTCAGCACTGAACTGTGAGCTTGGGACATACAAAGTGTTCAGTGAGCATGGGAATGAAGGAAACAAAGTTAAGGGTCATGGTATGCCTATGAAGTATACTCTCTCCGGCTGTCCAAATAAGCAAACGTAAAGTAAACTGACTATTGACATGCCCTGGGTCATTGTTTAATACCTGGAAATATCTTGCTAAAGTTTCATAAGATAGAATATCATTCACAGGTCATATGGCATTTCCCAGAAGCAAACTGGAATTCACTGAGCAGTGAACATTTTAGACCTACTTTTATAGAGATAAGATGCCCTAGTTCTCAAAAGTAATAAGTCATTGTTCTCATAACTTTTTAAAAAGAATTTGATCTATAAAAGCTGAACCAAGAGCTGTTGGCTTTGCAATAAGTAGGTCTATGTCATTCCCAGCAATGTCATTATATCGTCCCTGAAAGCAGATGACCAAGACAGAGCTTGAGTTTCTATGCGGGCAGCAGGAAATAGTGAAATCGGTAGATATCTTTATCTTCAGTGGCAATAATAACAATCATCAACATGTCCTGCATTCCATCTCCCAGAACTGCATGTGGATTTCCAGGGCTGTTGCTAAAGAATTAGAGGTTGAAGCAGGAAAATGAAATATGATGCTATCTGAGTGATAGTTGGAGAAATATCACTTAGGACAAAAGCATTAGTAAAGGGAACAATTTCTCAGACTCTTTTTTCTCTTGCAGGTTGATCCTGCTCTCTGGCCTCAGGAAATCTTGGAGTTTTATTTATGAGAATTCATGCTTTAATATCCCCAATCTTTAAGTTATTCCGCAGTCACCCCCTGCCTCACTTTCACTTGGAAGAAAGCGAAGAAACAGATCAGCTCTGGGCCTGGACTTGGTGAACGTCTCCATTCAAAAGGAACAGTCGAGCTTCTTTACCGTCTGTCCCGTTCAGAACACAGACTCATGTGGTTTCTAAACCCTTAACCATAAGTTGAAAAATACTTCATTTTAACTGTATTCCTAAGAAGAATGCCATGGTACTAGTGCTGACTTCCTTTTGTCTCCAAACAGCAGTTGTCTTTTCTACAATTTAATCTTATTCACAATTTTCTCCCAAGAGCTATAAAAAAAGACCTATATTAGTTTTCAGGAATCCCCAGATCTAGCCCAATGCTACTAACTGGCTAGTAACCATTTAATTTTTAATAGCACTTCTAAGTTTTATTCATCTAAGTTTATTCTTCTAAGTTGATTTCATCCTCACAACAACCTTAAAAGCCATGAAGGATACGTTTGCCATTTAGATGAAAAAATGTCAGCTGTGAGAAGTCACGTATATGGAAAAGGTTTAACACTCTGGGGACTGTGATGCAATTGAGGTGGACAACAATCACTGTCCACCTTGCAAGGCAGAGGTTCATGGTCACCCTGTACTAGCCTAGGGTCCCTTTTCTCTTTGTTTCTCCTCTTACTGTTATCAATCCAGCATATCTCAGTTCATTCACATTACGCTCCAATTTTTATGTTAGAGTTACATAATCTAATTTTTGGCCATGCCTACATTTGTTGTGTGGGCCTATCTATTGCTGCAGAGTATGGGGGAAGTTCTTATAATTTTAAGACCAAGAATTCAGATGGAAGCCTTCAGATGTTAATTGACCGATATATACATCCACATCCAAGAATCACCAAATGAGAATATCAAAAGAAATGCTTTCAGAACAGGAAAAAAGACTGAGTTTACCAAGCTCTCATCAGAGCCATGTGCTAGTTGTTACGGGGATCAGAGAGGTCAAAACTGCAAGGGGTTTAGCAACATGCACAGTAGGTGTAACCTACCTATCTTTACATACAACCTACATGTATTCACAATGCCGACAAGGATCAGGAACCCTGCCGACAGTTCTGAAAGTCACGTGTGGCCTTTGAGTTTTCCACATTGCCCCTAGAAGCCTAGGAAGGTCAGGTCACGGCAGAAGGGTGACAGTGTCAGAGCAAGGTCACAGCTGGCACTTGCCCTCAGTTCTTTGGACTCCAGTTTTCTTCCTGCTTCACCTTTCTGCTTTTTAGCTTCTTGGAATTTCTGTTCCCACATCTGCTAAATGAGAAGCTGGAGTAGATGCTAAGATTGCTCCTCCCCCAAATTCTTTTGATTTCTTTTCCTTCTGGCATCGTCCCACCCTAGCCCAGACTCCTCCTCATCACAGCAAACACGAACATTCCCTTCTCCCATGTCATTCTCACTCCCTTCCAACCAAAGAAAATGGATTACAAGGAAAGCAAATTTACCTACTCCAAACTTGAAAGCTTAAAACTGAAAGTCGCAGAGAGAAATCACATGAACCAGGCTTACTGCAGACAAGAGATCACTGTATGTTTACTTGGGGGCAGAGAAGCCTCTCTTTAAAGTTTAATTATCACAGAATCAGGCAACTTTCGTATATTGAACGCTTGAGTTAGCATGGCATTTGTTTTATCCACCATTTAAACTCAATTTGTCTTCTACCTTTCTCTTTCCTTCTCCAATGCCACTCCGGTGGCTTATCGCACACTATTTGAAAAATCCATATATTTCTCAAGCAAGATCAGAAAGCTAGTGGGGGACTCCTGGCCACCAGGGGCTCAAGTGTGTGATGTTTTGAGAATCACTAATGGCACCTGGAAAAAGAGAAAAGAATAAGTAATAACTTGACCATTGATTTCAAGAAAAGAAAAAGACAAAAAGAAAGTCAAATCGGAGTAATCAGGCACTAAAAGTGCACCTCAAGGAAGCAGCAACTTTAAGAAACATTTGCAACAGTGAGAGTTTACCTGGACCCATATGACGACACTCCGGGATGGGTGATGGCTTCTAGATAAAGGTGAAGGGCATGCCATTTATTCCTGACCCACAGCCCAGGCTGATCTGCACCCTTCCACAGGCTGCAACACTCAACACTAACCCCAACCCTAACCCTCTCCCCAGAACTTAACTCCTATAAGTGCTTTACTCCCCAGAGCTTAAACATCCTATTAGTGCTGCGACGACACTTCCAGGTGATCCCACGTGACTTCGTTGCCCTTTTCCCCACTGCACGTGTATCTATGTCCCTTTAACATCTTTGGCCCTAAGCATCCATCACAGAAGTTTCCAACCCACTCACATCAGTCAAAGCTAGCATTTGCTGATCACCACCCTCCAGGACTCCAAACCACCGCCTCCCAACACCCACACACACAAAACCCATAAGTAATTAATAAAAGTTAATGGCATGAATTTTGTCTTGGTAATTAATGACATTCCTTGAGACAAGTATCGACAGGAAAAAAACTGCTCCACGGTTCCATTCTGAGGAGCTCATTAAAGTAATTTGGAGGAGCCGGGCTCCGGGGGTGGCATTCTCAGTATAAAAATACCCACAGTCGCTGGCAAGGGAGATGCTTGCCAAGGACAAGGCACAGCAGCCTTGGAGATGCACCTCTCAGTTCTCCAAGAAGGAACCTGCTGTGAAGACTGCAGTTAGTTAACAGCCCCCAGCTGCAGTCAGTCCACTGCGGGAACTGGACCACCACCATATTCTCTGTGAATACAGCGGGGGTTCGAGAACCTGGCAATATCTGCCCAGTACAGAACACCTCCAACAATTACTGGGCTCAGTGAGACTTTCTCGGAATTACGCTGCAGTCCGAGGATCTTGTAACCTAATCTTCCATCCTTTCCCCCCTCCATTCATTATAATCTGAAGATGTTCTCTGCCTACTCCTATTCCCTCTCCTCTTTTATCTTTTGTGCACTTGACCTCCAAAACAATCCTTTGCACTATAATGTTATTTCTGTATCTGCCTCCTGTAGGGGTCAGGTAATTGAAACCATGGAAAGTAACACCACAGATATGGGGAAAGTACTGTATTTATAAATTATATGTGTTAACACAGCACAAATGTATTACATGCATTTTTAAAAATAAAAAATTGAAATATAAACTGATGAGATAGAAATAGAAATTTAAATTATGTTATTTGCTTCCTCCCACCTTTGGATCATCTTATGCAGCCCTTATGAAATGTACAGAGTATTTTGAAGACCACCAAACAGAGCAACTTTACCTAGAGATGAGAGGTTGCTAGGGGTTAGAAGTGGGAGAGGGGCTAAGACAAGGGGGTAGCACAAGCATTCTTCTGGTTTTGAAATTGTTCTATACCCTATTTGTAGTAGTGGTAACAAGGATTTACCCAAGTGCTAAAATTCAGAGCTGCACACACCGAAAACAATGAATATTACAATGGATGTAATTTTTAACAGCTTATGAAAACAAACATAAAGGAGTCTAGCAAGTAATGAGACACTGAGCATTTATTTTTCTGACTAGGTAAAATATCCTGTAAAAACCCACGTTTCCACCCTTTCTCTGCTTTTACCTCCAGAGATCAAAATCACATGACAACCAAGACAATAATGTACCTTTACAGCCGCCTCATTGATCCTTGAACCCGAGAGCTGACTGTGGCAGATGGCTGCAACAGTCTCTCCCACTCCGCATGTTCTTCTACAGTGTCACCTTGGACCCCTTCATCAGGAGGTGGAGTTCCACCCCCCGGAATCTGGTCTGACTTTAATCACTCACTTAACAACTGAAAAAATACATGAACTTACAGAATAAGTCAGGAAAGGCCATACAGTGTCTGCCCAAGTCTCTTAGATTTTTCTCTCAGAGCTCAGCTCCCACACTAAGAAAAGCCCAAGGCACACAGCCACACAGACTGGTTTCTCTCTAGTTGGTAGTCCCAGGTGGGGTCATCTTGGAGTCATCCCCACTTAGTATAATTTTCTGTGTCAACTTGACCGGATCAAAGGGTGTCCAGATGTCGGATTAAACATTATTTCTGGTGTTTCCAGAAGAAATTAGCATTTGAACCGGTGGACTGAGAAACGCAGATGGCCCTCCCCCAATGGGGATAGTTACCATCAAACCCACTGAGGCCCTGAATAGAACAAAATGGTGGAGGAGGGCTGAATCCGCTCTGCCCAACATGTGGGCTAGGACACTGACCTCCTCCTCTCCTCAGGACTCCTGGCTGTCCAGCCCCAAGCACAGACTGGAATCTACCTCATGGCTTCCCAGCTCTCAGGCCTTTAAATGACACCACTGGCTTTCCTGGGTCTCCATCCTGCACATGGCAGATTGTGGGACATCTCCACTTCCATAATAGCATGAGCCAATTTCTTATAATAAATCTTGTTAAGAGAGATAAATAGAGAGATGGCTATAAAGGCAAAGGGACAGAGTATTGGTAGAACATAGATTGATCAAGAAGTAAAAGTAAAAACAGTTCAGTTACTATTATTCTGTATTTCCACTGTTCTGGTAAGAAGAATATAAATATATATAGTCATGCACCACATATCAACGTTTCAGTTGATGACAGACCTCAACTATTACAGTGGTCCTGTAAGATTATAATGGAGATGGAGAAATTCCTATGGCCTAGTGTCTGTGTAGCCACTGTAACACTGCAGTTCAATGCATTCCTTATGTTTGTGATGATGCTGGCGCAAACAAACCTATACTTACCATTGTGTTACAACAGCCATATTCAGTATTCAGTACAGTAAGGTGCTGTACAGGCTTGTAGCCTAGGAGCTACACAGCCTAGGTGTGTAGCAGGCTACCCCACTGGGTTTCTGGAAGTGCGCAGCGATGTTCACATACAATGAAATCATCTAACGCATTTCTCAGAACACAGCCCCATCATAAAGTCGTGTATGACTATATGCGTACAAGTCATGAAATGCAAATGATTCCACATAACAAGTTAAATGCTCTGAGATTTGCTTTGAAACCTGACAGTGCATAAGTCAAAACAAAAACTGTGGAAGAAAGGAAAAAGCTTTGTATTTTAGAACAGTAGTGCACCCTTGGCTGCAGGAGACACTTTCCAAGACCCCAGTGAGTGCCTGAAACTGCAAATAGTACCAAACCCTATATATATGTACTATGTTTATTCTGATACATACACACCTTTGCACTTCAAGGAAGCACTTTACAGCTTCCCTTTGGTGTATCAGAATTGTCACCATCACCACTCTGCACTTTGGAGCCATCCTCAAGTAAAATAAAGGTGACTTGAACACAAGCACTGGGATACCTACCAAGCGACTAATGGGCAGGAGGTGTGGATACACTGGACAAAGAGATGATTCACCTGAAGGGTGGAACAGAGTGGGATGGCAAGCAATTTCATCATGCTATTCAGAATGGAATGCAATTTAAAATATGAATTATTTTTGGAGGTATTTTTTAGGGAGCTGATCTGAGAGTTTTATTGTAAATATAAACTACCAGTATAGAAGTGTACATAATTGGTTTTAAATACTTTTTTTATTATATTTTTTCCATTACCATGTATCCCTCTTATACCCTCCTTGCCCCCTGACAATCACCACATTGATGTCCATGTCCATGAGCCCTTTTTCTTTTTGTTAGGTCCCTCCACCCTCTAAATTCCCCCACCATAGCTGTCATCCTGCTCTCCATCTATGAGTCTGTCTCTATTTTGCTTGTTAGTGAAGTTTGTTCATTAGATTCCATATACGAGTGAAATCACATGGTATTTGTCTTTCCCTGACTGGCTTATTTCACATAGCATAATGTTCTCCAAGTCCATCCATGCTGTCACAAAGGGCAACAATTTCTTCTTTTTTATGGCTGAGTAGTATTCCATTGCGTAAAAGTCCCATAGTTGTTTTATCCACTCATCCACTTATAGACACTTGGGCTTCCATATCTTAGCTATTGTAAATAACACTGCAATGAACGGAGGGGTGCTCATGTTCTTTTAAATTAATGTTCGGGGTTTCTTCAGATATATTCCCAGAAGTGGGATCACTGAGTCAAAAGGCAGGTCCACTTTTAATTTTTTAATTTTTCTTTTAATCTCCATACTGCTTTCCACAGTGGCTGCACCAGTCTGCATTCCCACCAACAGTGCAAAAGGCTTCCCCTTTCTCCAAAACTTGTGTTTTGATTTATAGCCATTCTGACTGGTGTGAGGTGATGTCTCATTGTGGTTTTAATTTGCATTTCTCTGATGATTAGTGATGTTGAGCATCTTTTTATGTCTATTGGCCGTCTATATGAAACTAAACCACCTTCTTACACCACACCCAAGAATAAATTTAAAATGGATAAAAGACTTAAATATTAGACCTGAAACCATAAAAATCCTATAAGAAAACATAGGCATAAAATCTCAGACATTGCTCATAGCAATATTTTATCTGATATATCTCCTCTGGCAAGGGAAGCAAAAGAAACAATAAATAAATGGGACTACATCAAACTAAAAAGCTTTTGCACATCAAAGGAGATCATCAACAAAATAAAAAGACAACCCATGGAATGAGAGAACATATTCACCAATACATCTGGTAAGGGGTTAATATCCAAAATTTATAAAGAACTTATAAAATTCAACACACAAAACAACCTAATTAAAAAAATAGGCACCGGACCTGAACAGACACTTCTCCAAAGAGAACATACCGATGGCCCATAGACGTATGAAAAGATGCTCAACATGGAGTTTTCTATTTTATATTTTTGGACTGTGGTTGGCCACGGGTAACTGAAATCATGTAAAATGAAACCACAGATTAGGGGGACTACTGTATGAAAGCACCTTTTTCCACCTGTGAAGCTCAGTGGGTCTTTGCGAAATGGGAACCCAGATCTTGCCAGTGGAAAAGCTGACAATATACTCTATGCCAGGGCTTATACAAACTTTTGGCGTCTCTGAGCCACACTGGAAGAAGAGTTATCTTGGGTCACACATTAAATATACAAACACTAACAAAAACTGATGAGAAAAAAAAAAAAGTTTTAAGTAAATTTATGATTTTGTGTTGGACTGCATTCATAGCCATCCTGGGTCACACGCAGCCCTCGGGCTATGGGTTAGACACCAATAAATGGTCCAACGTTTTGACTGCTACACATTGGGTTGAAGACCAGTTGTCAAGCAAGTCTTTAGTTTGATGTAAAATGGTAAGAAAAAGTCAGAATGCAAGAGAATTACCTCAGTTTTCCTAGAAAACAGAGGATCGGGCAGAGATAAGGTGCTGCTGCTTGATTTGACAGGTAGAATCCCTGCCCAGACTGAAGGAAAAGAGAAGTGAGTAAGGGAAGCTCGGGAACCAATGCAATGTGCTGTTACCATGGTAATGTCCACAGTATAAAAAGGGCAAAACACACAGCTGGTATCTAGGCACTGATATGTCCTAAGCAATGGTGACTTCCCCAGTCAGGCTGTATGATGAACCTGTGGCTCAGAGGTGTCCATCGGAAAGAGGAAGAAGAGGAAATGTACATGCCTTTCTCCCCCCGCCTCCTGTTTCCCATTGGACCAAATTCACCCCATGAAAAGGTAATTCCCCCACATCTCCAAGATACATCATATGGTCTCTTCAGGGGCACCCCCAAAAGTCATATCCCACACCCTACAGTGTGAGCATTGCAAGCCATTACACAAATCTGAGGAGGAGCACAACACTCTACATGGGTGGCTGGTTGGTCTTGGAGGTGGCTGAGGTTAAGCTAACAACTGAGAGTCTGGGAGGTAGGAGAGGCCATGAACGTCCAAAATGGCACATAAATGTGTCCAACAGAGTGAATGTGTGCAAGGTCCTTCTTCCACATCCAGTAACATTCAGAAAGGCACAGATGAAGTTAGTCTGGAGCTAGTACAACTACAAGGAGAGAGGGAAAGAAACACCAGTTTGCTGAGAAAAAGACTCTCTACTAGCAGTTTTCAATTTAAGTTAACTGGTGGCCCCACAATTTGAAATCTTGCAGCTGAAAAGTCAGGATCTTCAATGACCCTAAAATAAAACTGATATGTAGGGTAACCATAAAACTGCTGGCAGGCCTACCCCAAACACCTTTTATTAATAGTTCTCTGCAAGGGAGAGAAGGCTAACCTACTGCCATTGAAGGGGTTAAGAGGTTGCCCCACCATTAAAGCCTACTGTTCTGAACTGCCTCAGAACAGAAACCACTAAGCGACAGGGCAGCATGGTAGTCAGTCCACAAAGACTAATAGGTAACAGGGAAAAATCTTCAGGCTCAAAAAACAACTAAACAAGATGAGTGCTACTGTCAAAGGTAATGAATAGGTTAGATGCCTGTCAAGAATTTTGAGGGAACTTTTTGCCAAAGAAACTCCAGTCCTGGCCACCAATGGTCTGTGACTATTTGATCCCTAAAATAATCCCCAGGTTCTTGGCTTCTATTTACAAGAAGTAGGCTGTGGAAGCAGTGCATCCCCATGAATGAGATCATTCCCAATGCCCTGTTAGTTTTGGCCTTGGAGGATAACAGGCAAGGACTGTGGTCCCAGCGAGCAGAGCCAGGGGCCACCAATCAACTACCAAGGCACTTAGTCCACTCAAAGCGATAGGGCAGGCAGGCATCACGCATGCTACCCAGGGGATCTGATGGTTGCTCTTGACTGCTGTGTCTCCAATTCTCCTCTTCTCTGAATTGTAGTTTTATTATTACTGCCCTCTTCCTTCTCCACAACTGTGAATGCTCATGTACAGAAGGTAGACAACAGCTGTCACTCAATGTATTCATTGCTGGAACTCAAGGACCATGAAATATTTGGGGACTTTGAGTTGAATGTTAATAGCTGAATGAACTTCAGGGATGGTGACCTACGTTACAACAGAAGGGTATTCACGGATGTTGTTTAACAAGAGTAGGCTATGGCAGTCACCAACCGTTACCTATGCAGTATCCACGCTCCTGTTCTTCCTTCCTTAATTAATAACTTTATTTTGTATAAATATACAGAAGCAATGTGCCAGAGTCTATGGCTTACTGATGTGACTCCTGGCCATGACATACTAAGTTTTCAAAACGAAGACAAAGTCATTTGGATTGTTTCTATTGGCCTTTGTTTTCCTTCTTCCCTAACCCGTCTTCCCTCTCTGGAATGTGAGTGTGATGCTAGGAGAAAGAGCTATTTTGTGACCTTAAGGATGAAAATCACACCACAGATATGGCAGAGTGAAAAGAGAGGGGGGTCTGAGTCCTTGACAACTTCATGGAATGACTGAATTGACTCAGGCATTTCTGATGAACAGGGGAAATAAACCCTTATGTGATAAAACTACTATTATTTAGGGTTTTGACATGCAGTCAAAAGCAAATCCTAATTAGTCCAGACCCCAAAATGGAAGAGCCTAATAAGCCAATAAGAAAGCTTCCCCAACAGCTAAACACAATCACGGCACGGTGACGCACAGCAGAGCTAGAAATACGGGAATAAGACTTTCTTGCCTATTCTTTAGAACAAATTAGACATTTCCAGACTGGTAGCTCGGTGGGTTGTTCCCCTTGCCAAGTTGTTATTTTGTGCCTGAGTAACTGAAAAAGATATCATGTCCATGTTTATGGGCAGGAGAACCCCGAACGCCAAAAGGACCTTGCCACACTGACACAGCACGTTTCATGAAAACCTCTTGTCTCTAAAAACAAACACAAACACAAATGAACAAGTAAATAAGCTAAGAGAGAGATCCATATCTGAGCATTGGCAACATCAGTTATTAACTACATAATCTCATTGACTTAACTTCCTCATCAAAAAGTTAGCATAAGATAAGCTAACTCATGACAATGTTTAAAGGAGATAATTTTATAGCACTAAAACGGAGCTATGATATCCCTAGAACACCACTGTATCAGAGTGGCTATCTCCCAAAAGGGATATAGAAAATGTCTATGCATTTTTCTCCTTCATAAGTTAGTTTTCTTTTTTTCAATTAATTCAAACTTCATTAATTACTACTCTGTGGAAGGCACTAGGAACACAAAGAAGGAAAAAAAGCACAGAGCCTGCTTTGAGGAGTTAGCTCGCCCTCTAAGGAAACTGAAAGGATAATAGACCACAAAGACCTAAGAGATGTGGCTAATGAGAACAAGAGCTCGACAGCAGGTAAGGTATCCATACAGGAAACCCAGGGCAAACATTGCTGCAAACTTCCATATCTTAAAGCCACACATTCTCCAAGACCACTCCTACAACTCAAGAATGGCACAGAATTTACTTCAAATGCCAGATGTCTCCAAGCTGAAAGGATAACACTATTACTTTTATTGAAGTATAATTGCCATACAATATCCTATTCCTTTCAGGTGTATGTCAGAGTGATTTGATATTTATATACATTATGAAATGACCACCATGATGTCCAACCACCATACAAAGTTATTACAATATTATTGATGATGTTCCCTATGCTGTACTTTACAGTGCCATGACTCAATTTATTTCATAATTGGAAGTTCATACCTCTTAATCTCCTTTACCTGTTTGCCCACCCCCCAACCCCTACCCATTCTGTTAACTACTGGTTCGTTTCCTGTATCTGTGAATTTGTTTCTGTTTTGTTTGTTCATTTGTTTTATTTTTTAAATTCCACATATAAATTAAATCATATGGCATTTGTCTTTCTCTGACTGACTTATTTTACTTAGCACAATATCCTCTAAGTCCATATGTTGTCATGAATGGCAAGATTTCACTCATTTTTATAGCTAAGTAATATTCCATTCCACGTGTGTGTATACACACATGTGCATTGCATCTTCTTTATCCGTTCACCTATCAATAGACACTTAGGTTGCATCCATATCTTGACTACTATAAATACCGCTGCGATAAGCATATAACTGTGTGTGTGTATGTGTGTGGGTGTGTGTATGTGTATTTTCTTGAATTAGTGATTTCCTTTTCTTCACATAAATAGCCAGAAGTGGAACTGCTGAGTCACAGGGTAGTTCTATTCTTAGTTTTCTGAGGAACTTCCACACTGTTTTCCACAGTGGTTGCTCCTGTTTACATTCTCACCAACAAGGGTTCCCTTTCTCTACATCCTTGCCAACACTTTTTATTTATTGTCTTTTTGATAATAGCCATCCTGACAAGTGTGAAGGGATATTTCATTGCGGTTTTGACTTGAATGTAATACCTGAAATCATGAAACTCCCAGAAGAAAACACAGGCAATAAGCTCTTTGACATCAACCTTAGCAATATTTTCTTGGACAAATCTCCTTGGGCAAGGGCAACAAAAGCAAAAAGGAACAAATGGAATTCATCAAATTAAAAAGCTTTTGCACAGCACAGAAACCGTCAACAGAATGAAAAGGCAACCTACTAAATGGAATAAGGTATTTGCATATCCTACATCTGATAAGGGGTTAATATCCAAAATTTATCAACTACTTGCACAACCTCCTATCGAAAAAACAAACGACTCAAAAAATAGCCAGAAGATGTGACTAGGCATTTTTCCAAAGATATACAGACGACTAATAGGGACATGAAAACACACTCAATAGCAATAATCATCAGGAAACACTGTTTTTGATAAGCAGTGAGCAGTGAGATAACTTTCCAATTCCCCACTGCTGGACATTTACTTTTTATCTCCAGAGCTCTCTGTTTATCATAGACTGTCCAATGAAGCGACAATGAGGTTGGGATTAGGGTGCAAGGAGAAAAGGGTGTAGTATTAAAACTTGGGAACCTTCTATTTCAAACCATTAATCAGTGACCTCAGCATAGACCAGCCTGACCAGGGGACATCTTTCTTGTAAATTGCTCTCCCAAACTACAGCATAAATGCTACTTTGGCAAGAAAGAACCCATCATTCTGATTAGCCAACATATGCCACTTTTCCCTGTAAGAGTACAGTTTTCTGAATCCCGGATGACCACAAATACAGATTAACTATCAACATGACTATTTTTAAAACAGGGCATGTAGTCATTCTACACAGGCCTCTTCAGGCCTCAAATTCTGGGAATATAAAAAGAGACAATTAGCTCTAAGTTGCTCTCCTTTGGACACTAACAGCATATCATTGTGACTTCCCTCCCCACTGAGTCTCTGCTGATGTTACAATGATTGAGTCTGTCTATCTTCAGGCCTCTAAAAGAAGAAACAAAGGTCCTGACACCATGTGGTCATTAATGAGCTCATGATGCTAGCATTCAGCTAAGAGGGTTACTTACTGACCTGACTTCAGAGGGCCACTGTCATTCTGTCTTCCCCAGAGGGTATTCATGTCATTTCAGTGAGATAAATTAATCTTGCTTTTCTATTTTAGATAAGTCCAAAATGGAAGGTAATAAAAGTCAAAACACTCACCAGATGAGAGAGAGTAATAAGTCAACTAATATTGACAATTCTAGATGATCATAAAAGGAGGCTAGATCAATTAAAATCCTTTGACAAAGGGAACATGAGAAATGTCTGGGTAAGTATGTTATCATGTGTCAAGTGTCTGATTCCTGGAGGGTAGTGTCATTTCCTAATATGGAAAGAGTGGACAGAGAAGGTAAGAATCAGTATTTTTACTTTGGCATATTTTTGAGGTACTTATTAGACATCCAAGTGAAGACTTCGGGACAGTTTCTAGATAGACAGATAGATAGATAGGTAGATAGATAAATAGATAGATGGGAACAAAAATACCTTTGTACCCTATCGAACAATGTTTGGGCTTTAAGAGTTATCAGTAGATGGATAGTATTCAGGGTTATAAGTCAAGGTAAAGATATCAGTAAAGAAGAGAAGAGCCCTAGCTGGTGTGGCTCAGTGGATTGAGCACCAGGCTGTGAACCAAAGGGTTGCTGGTTCAATTTCCAGTGTAGAGCACATGCCTGGGTTGCAGGCCAGGCCCCCAGCAGTGGGCACACAAGATGCAACATTGATGTTTCTCTCCTTCTCTTTCTCCCTCCCTTCCCCTCTCTAAAAAACAAATGAATAAAATCTTTTAAAAAATAAGAGAAGAGCTTCCCCCATGTTTAGAGGTCTGGTAAAGAGGACGAGTCAGTAAAACAGACTGATAATGAATGATGATCAGGTGACAGAACAATTAGATAAATCTTTCATTACAATAGCCTGGAGAAGACAATGTCCAATCAAAGTCCTCAATGTGTCAAAGGCTGCTGAGAGATCCTATGAGGACAAAGGTCATCACTGACTTAGGCAACATGTCAGTCAGTGGGAACCTCTATACAAACTATTTCAATGGTGAGATAACAAAAGTTCTTTAGACTTAGGGAGAGAACATAAAGTGGGAAAGCAGAGAGAACTTTAACTACCAGTTCAACAAGTTTTTCTGTGTGGGTGAACAGGCAACTGAGATAGTGTTTGTGAAACTCCTGAGAAATGAGAGATCAAGGGAAGATGTTTTAAAGCCCTATTAAGACCTGAACGCCAATGGAATAATCCAGGTCAATGGGGGAATTTTACGTTACTAGAGAAGATGGAGATCATCAGGGGAGAAAAATCCTTAAGTACATTAGAGGAGGGTGACTCAAAGGACAAATGGAGGGATTGGCATCGGACAAGAGCAGGGGCACTTCTTTTCTTGTATTAGAAGAAATGGTAAAATTCGTGGATACAGATGCAAGAGGTTAATGGAATGGGTGTTGGGTAGCTGAATTAATTTTTATTTGATTGTATATTTTTTTCTCTATGAAGTCTTAAGTGAAGGCATCAGTGGTGGAAGAGAGGGTGCTAGAGATTTGAAGACAGGAATTAGAAAATATTCTTGCTAACTGGAAAGAAGACTGGGAAAGTATGTTAAAATTAGCTGGTAGTGTTAAGTGTCCATTTAAAATCTGTAATCATAAATTTTAAGTGAATGCATAAAGGATTGTGTGCAATTTTTTAAATATTTTGCTGGTTGCAGAAGCTGGGAATGAGAAACAGTTTTCTTCAAACCCAGAAAGTTCCAACTTCCTTATATTTTCTCTCAATTGTTTGAAAACTAAAAAGTTCCTTCTTTAGCTTATCTTGATCTTCCCTTTACTTTATGATAGGCAGCTAAAAGGAGCCAGTTGGCTCTTCCCACATTCTTCAGGGATGAATTCAGTACATATTCATTATGTGACCAAGGCAACAGTTTGGTCAGTTATTCTGCGAATATACAACATCCGTCTCATTGACTCTGGGCTCCAGCAGCAACATCCCGTCATGCTTCCAGTCTCCACTACTCCAGTCTCCACTCCAGTCCTGTGTAGGGCCTTGGGGTCCCTGCCACCACCCATTTCCAAAGCCAGTGCTCCATATTCTACACTTCGTGTTACAGCAGTGGCCTACTGCTAGGTATCAATTTTTGTTTTAATTATTTATTACTGGAAAACAAACCATCCCTTAAAACTTAGTGACTTACAACTATCATATTATTTTTTCACAATTCTGTGAGTCAGGGAGTCAGACAAGGTACAGCAGGACTTACTTATCTCTGCTCTGCATGACATATGTCAGGGTTTGTATATTCGAGATGGTCCATTGCCTCACAGGCCTAGCCCCTGGGCTAGGATGGCTCAAACTTCGGGGGACTTGACGCAATATCTCGATGAGGGTCATCTATCTGAGTCACATTTCTGGCTGTCAGCTGGGCTCCTTAGTTCTCCTCCAAGAATTCTCAGACTCTCTTGACAGTCACTCCATATGATCTCTGCAGACCTGTTACTCAAGGCCCCCAAGGGTGCAAAAGTAAAGGCTTCCTGGACTTCTTAAGGCTTGAGCTTAAACTGGTACACTTCTCCCACATTATATTAAGTACAGCAGGTCACAGAGCCATCCAGATTCAAGGAGAGGGGTAAGTGCATGAACAACATGAGGCGCAGTTCATTGGGGCCACCAAACTAAGAGCGCATCCCACGTACTGTCTTCACAAAGAAGGTGGAGCCTGTTTCAATTTGTGGCACACATTGTTCCTTCAACTTCACTAATTTTATGTTCTTTATCAATAAAGGGACCACCTCAATCTTGTAGTTATTCTCTAACCATACTTGGCTTCATTTTTCTTTAAATCTCTTCCTTACAGTCACACAACTCTCCTGTACCACTTATCTTACTCTACATTTAATACAGCTACTTGCATTCTTATCTTTATCTCATTAGCTAAATTAAAAGCATCCCAAGAAGAGGAAAGCCTCATCCTTCAACTCTTTCGTCCTCTACTCCCACTCCCTGAAAGGAGCAGTGGTTCTATTAATGTCCCTAGAATTGTTCTTAAGGAATATTGAAGTCTGTACATATCATAAGATCTGTTGAAGGCACCGGCACCAGAAAACAAAGATGACCGTCATTAAGGAGTCCCCCTTGTTCAACCGTCATCATAGCTACAGCATATTAACACTTTCTCTTCACAAGACACATAAGTAAAGCATTACTAATCCTTTCAGGAATACTGAGGCTAAAGAGAAACATCTCCACTTTATGGATGCAGAGATGCAAGCAGAGAGGTTATCTGACTTGCCCCTGCAAATTGCAGATACTTGTGATTAAAACCCAGGTTGGTCTCATTGCAAAGCCCATATTCTTTACACCTCTTCCCACTGACAGCATCTATTACAAGTTTCCAGGAAAAGCAACTCTGTGCTTAGGGTCAATTTCATGGCCACGTGACCTACACAGGGACCCACATACAAGAGGCCTTGTGCTCGGTTTAATGCTCTACTGTCACTGTTTTAAAATTCTTAATAATCTATAAACAAGAGGCTTTACATTTTCATTTTGCACAAGGTCCCACAAATGATGTAGCTGGTCCCGTCTCTGCTCATATGCAAAACATTCTGGCAGGCTGCACTTGCCCTTTCTTATGACTGTAGCTTTCTGTCTCACAAACATGGCGGCGGCTGCGTATGCAGGCAGGCTGGGTGCATGCTGTCAGTTTCTCTATTAAAAATCTACCCCCCAGTGTTCTCCCTCAAAATAGTACCTCTCGATATTTATTCCTTTACGTTAACGAGACTGCCCCCCGCAAGTCCTGCCACTTTCCATCACCATTTACCCCCTGGCCCCTTTACCTTCCCCTGCCTGCTGCCACCTCCACTTCCCTCCGGTGAGGCCGGCTCTGCTGTCTGTCTACGAGGTGGTTTTTTTTGTTTGTGTGTGTGTTTATTTGTTTTGCTTAATCTCTTCCCTTTAGTCACCCAGCCGCCCTATGTCCACCCCTCTTCTGATTCTATTTTGTTCGTTAGTTTATTTTGTTCATTAGATTCCACATATAATATTACAGAATTGTACAACTTAAACCTAATTTTATTAACCAATGTAACCCCAATAAATTCAGTTAAGAAGACTCCCCCCACAAATAACTATGTGCATCCCATGATCTCACTTCACTCACCTTGAATACCCTTTTTATTTCTCTCCCCCCTACACACAGTTTCCAAAACCACTCCTTTCATCCCCCTTAATACTGCTACAAGGACATCCTTCAACAAAAACTCCAAATCTGTACTTGCAAGGAAATAAATTATTGGGTGATCACAAAGGACTGCTCACCATGGGTTCCTCTGAATGTGCACTAGAAGCTCACTCCTTGTTTACAAGCCATTAACCACTTGAACACTATGGTACAGAAAACCAACCAGAGAAGTGGCTACTCCAAGGCTGAAGGCAGGGGTTTGGGGCCTCTGTCACTGATGTGGGACAGCAGGGAAAGTGGGCTGCTAGAGAGGCACCGTGACTGAGTGCTGGCATTGGTAGTTGCTTAGATTCATATCCCAGCTCGGTTCCTTCTTCGCGGTCACGTTAGGCAAGTTACTGAACCTTCCAGTGCCTTAGTTTCCTCATTTTATAAAATAAGCATAACAATTTAACTCACCTCATAAGGTTAATATGAAAATTAAAGAAGTTAGTATACATACAATGCTAAAGAATAGCTCTGAGCATGTGATAAGTACTTAATAAATGTTAATAACGATGATAATGGGAACAGTGCTGGTGGTGACGGTGGTGGTGGTGAATTAAGCTGAGAAAGAAAGTGGCAGGCAAAAATTTAGGCCAAGAGCACTCCGGGCAGGGTGAACAGCAGGTGCAAAGATCTGATAAATGGGAAGAAGTATGGCATGTTAGCGGAAGAAAGAAAAAAACAGGAAAATCAGATCACGATGGGCAAGGGGAGCGTGCTAGGTAATGATGTCAAAAAGGTAAGCAGTGACCAGATAACAGGATAAGGGTTAATCTGTGGTAAGAAGGTACAGTTTTATTCTAACTTCTGCAAGAAACCACAGCAGAGTTATTGGCAAGAAAGTAACATGACTCTTACAATAACCTTATGAAAGAGGCAATATTGTCTTTATTTCACCAACCAGGTAAGAGAGACTCATTGTGGCTTAGAAAATTAGCCGCTGTCACACAGCTCTTGACTGGAGCCAGAATTTGAACTCAACTCTCTTGGGTTCTGGTCCTCCACCCCGCCAGGGACCTTATCAATACTTTATACCAACAGGATCCCGAAGCAACTCCATTCCTGCTACAACTGGCTTCCCACTAATGAAAACAACACTCTGCAAACATCTGTCTACAATCAGCATGGTAGGCACTTAACTTTCTATGCTTTGCTTTCCTTGACAGTATAAAGAGGAAAACCAGACTCAGCAGGCCAGGCGTTCAGGAATGTGAACTGGATAACATACCAAACTGGCCTTCTCTGATGATGTCAGGCTTCCAGAAATGTCCCTTGTGCCTTCGTATAACTAGCTGCTTACAAGCCGCTCCCAGAAACTGGCGGTCCTTCCTGTTTAACTGGCACTGATTGCTTGGGGGAGAATATCTCCGTGGGGAGGCAGGCAGAAACGGAACAAGGAGCAGGGGAGGCTAGAAAAGGTTGCCTTAAGGGTGAAGTTAGCCCACTCTCAGACCCCAGTCTCTACCAGGCATTCATAAGAGCCGCGCTCTGCTCTGACGTTGTCTGACTTCTGCTTTAGCGTTCTGAAGAGCTGCTACCCGAGACTCTGAGGCTAAGGCTAAGGAAGCACCAGTTCTGGCAGGTCTTCGAAGCTACTGGGCAGCAGTGCGTTTCTGCTCTTTCTGCTCTTCCATGGATCTGTAAATCCATTTCAACTTCCCAGCAATAAATGAGTACAAGCAAACCCATAAAATAGTTATTAATAATAGTGAGAATTTTTAATGTGTCGAGCACTGTGCCAGGGGCTTGGCATTCATGGTCTCACTTAATACAGCATCCTGTAAGGCGCAAGGAAACAAAGTGCTAAGGGGGTATGGGTGGGGCCTGAAGTATCTGGTGAATGCTGAATGCTGAGCTATCTGACTTCAAAATCATATGCTGACCCACCCGTGACATGGAAAAACTGTCTGTCCCTCTCCTTACATTAGGTGCTGTGGGGCGTTCAAAGATGAATTTGACTCCTTCCCTTCAGGAAATCTCAGTCACCAGGTCATAGACTATGAAAGCTGAAAGAGGTCCCTATGACCTAAGGAAAAGTAGAGTAACACAGAAACAGTAAACACACATCCCTCCTCTGTATCTCTCTCTAAGCACGTGTCACTAATCAAGCACAAGCCTGTACTTGGCTTTAGAACGCTTCTCTACACAGCCTACTGGTCACCTGCTACCATTAGTGTAGTAATTCATTTCCCAACCAATATTTATCTAATATATATTATGGCCGAAGCACTAGGAACGCAGAGTCGAGGAGGACACTGGCTTCTAGATTTCTTCCAAATCACATTTTTATTGAGAATTTTTTTATGACTCTCCTCACACCCCACTTTCACTGTAATGTCACATCTCACTTGACAAGTATCTTTTAACCAGAAAGAGTTTCATGAGTTGCTGCTTTTTTCCTCAAAAAGCAGTAGATGACTGTGTCCACATTACAGATTGAAGCTATGGCCTGATTGAGCACTTTACTGTAATTCATCCAAAAAGCTCCCTGTTTTGGCTACGAACCCATGGAATGCCTCCAGCTGTGGTTAGAGCAGACTACCCTGCTTTACTGATGGCATGGTTGGTCACATTACTTGCTTTTTAGCCAATGGGGCATTCGCGGACATGATAGGAACCGCAGCTTTCGAGGTCCTCTTTGCCTTGCCCTATGGTGTGCCTATGATTACTCATGAGAAACACCTGCCTGGGAGTGCGGCTGGTCCAAGGAAAATGAAGAAACACATGGAGCTGACCTGAACCCAGCTCACTACTTGGAGCCAAGCCCAGCCAATTCCCAGCTGAGCCCAGCATGGTTACAGCCAACCTGCAGACCTGTGAACAAGAAAATGAGTGTGTGTTGTTGTAAGCTACTCAGGTTTTGAGGTCGTTTGTTGCACAGTCAAAACTGAACAATAAATAACTCTTGTTTTCTTAGAACTCTTTCTATCCTTTTCACTTCCGTTTTTAGTAAGGAGCTATTGCTTTTAAATGGGGACCATGCCTCACCAAGAAACAAGGTTTCATCTCTTTATGAGAGCGATTGTGCATGAGGCCATCACGAGTTCGCCAAAAATGTCAGTCTAAGGGGCAGACACCAGCCTGTATGCAAGGAGCACCCACTACTTGGTCATATGCACGTTTTCCAATACCAGCAAGTCAGAAATTTACGACTACATGCCACAAAGTTTAAGATCAGGCCGTCAACTCATCAGTCAGGGTTAATCAGGCAAAGAATAATCACTGTCAGTATTCAGAATAGAAAGAGCCTTACTGTAGGAAAATAGAGACTTGCGCAGGAACAAAGGGCAGGAGGGTTGCTTTCACGACATCCGGAAGGGCAGAGATCACAGCGAGCTGCTCCCAGTGGTCGCAGCTGCCTACAGTGCCAAAGCAGGTGATTCTCAAGAGGATGTTCAAAAGTTGTGGACAAAACATCACCCCGGCCATCTCCAGTGCCTACACAGCTACCCAGCAGAGAAAGGGTGGCTTCTCTTCTATTCCACCTTCCAAATATCGCATGAGGGCCTCACACTGATGTGCTCTTAACTAGAACCATGCAGATGAGGAAGCCCAGTTTTCACACTTACTCGCTCTAATACAGGGGAGAGCTTGGAAAGAAGGACTGGGATGAGACTTGGCATCAACAAACAATAACTCTCTACTGTACCAAAGTCTAAACACTCAGGGTTAAACAAAACAGATGTAGCCCCTACCTTCACGGAGCACATAGTCCAGGGAAAATTTAGCTTAAAAGCAACTGAAATCTGGCGAATATCAAGGATAAATACAAGGGCATGTGGTATGCACAGAGCATTAAGGAACAGAGAGGGCATGATTCTTACCCGTCTAAGGAGACAGGCAGGGGGAGACAGGGAAATTTCTTTCTCTGTCATGTTCACATACACACTCACACTTTGGGAAAACCCTACACATCTGACTTACAGAAATCATCATGTAGCCCAAGGGCAACAATGAAGAGTGAGAGAAGTAAATGAAGTTCTAAAGTATTTGGGGTCTATTACCACAAAAGCCATTCTCATTAGAATTAGCTGCCTTAACCTAAACTTTATTCTTGAGAGCAACATCAAGGCCTCAATTTATATTTTTTGAAAGTATGAGCTTCCTAGAGTCTACTACAGGCATCCATGAATAAGCCAACTTCTGAGATTTCAGTTTAAAGACACCTGCTTTCTGAAATGTATTAATGCAACCTAGCACCCCATGCTAACCCACTATGCGGGTACTATTAAATTAAGCTTTTTTTTTTTTTTTTTTTTTTGGTACGGAGGGTTTCCTCTCATTTCTTTTCTCATGAACTACTTTGAAGCTTTATACCTTCAAGAAACCTGAGGTGCAGGATGTTAATAAAAGCATTTCCAAATGGACAGTGGGTGGGTAGGCAGTGAATTAATTGGAAACTGAACAGTACTGTGCTTTAAGAAAATCCCTGCCGTTTCTACATTTGTGATTTCCCTACCAAACAGTATTCTTATGATCTAAGGCGGGGGGGGGGGGGGGAGCAGATATTACAGAGCCATGAGACTCCAATTTCATTTCACACCCTCTTTTACAACCAACCCCCCAGAAGCACAGCAGTCACCCTTGCTGAAACGGAAGACATTTGCCAGGAAGTTTGCCTAGGGATGTGGTTTAAAAGAGGTCCGTGCCTGCTTTGAATCAATTTCCTTGAACTCTCATATGAACAAAGGGCAGTGACCTCAACATTTAATATGACAAAAACTCAACTCAGATTGGCTAAGCAAAAGAGGAAATTTATAGTCTCCTGTACAAAGAGACCCAGAGGTTTCTAGCTTCAGGCATGCCTGGATCTAGGACTTACACGGTGTCAGCAGGAATCATTCTTTCAGCACTGCTTCCTCTTGTGTTAGTTTAATATAAAGCTGACTCTTCTTAAGCAAGGGCAAGCCAGCAGCTCCGACAGTTCCCATTAAAGCCCTAGAGCTGGTACTCAGTAGACTAAGGTGGGTTCCTGACCCAACACTGTGTCTAAGGGAGCAGAGTACACATTATAGGCAACTGAATACTGAGTCCAAAGTTTAACCAAAAGGTTGGAGCTAGAGCTATAAATCTGAAAACTGTCAACGTAGGGATGGTGTTTAAAGCCATGGAGCTACAATATCCAGAGTAGAGGTACATGGTACATAATTCTGTAGTAGCAAACGTTGTACACATAAGAGGTCTGTCTGAAAAAGTCCAGCCATTGTTAATATAACGAGAACAGTTTGCATGACATTGTTATAACCCAGAAGCCAAGGAAAATGGACTGCAGGGCACATGCATGAACAATAACGACTTCACTGTACTAGTTAGTGGGGGCACTAGACACCACTGAGTGAGCACATGTAATGTGTGGCAGTCACATTCAAAATGACTGAGTAGAGCAATAAGCCTGCCTCGAATTTTGCATTAAGCTTGAACATTCCTCTGCAGAAACTATCGGGATGAGTCAGAAGGCCTCAGCTATGGGAAACTGATGATTGGCTTCTGTATCACGACAATGTGTCCACTCATGCATCACATCTCATGCCGAGTTTTTTGGCAAAACATTAAATTACCCAGGTGACTCAGCCTCCCAACAGTCCAGATTCAGCATCCTGCGACTTCTGGCTTTTCCCAAAACTCAAATCACTTTGAATGGCAAGAGATTTCAGAACATTGGTGAGATTCAGGAAAATATGCTGGGGCAGCTGATGGCAATTGGGAGAACTGTGTGAGGTCCCAAGGTGCCTACTTTGAAGGGGACTAAGGCATCATTGGCCTATGTACAATGTTTCTTGTATCTTGTATCTTCTTCAATGAATGTCTCTACTTTTCATATTATACGGCTGGATAACTTCTGGACAGTCCTCATATAAACGTATTTTATATAACAATTGACACCCCCACTGCCTCTGTAAATATAAATCATAGATTTCGCCTCTACCAACCACCCTTATAGAAAACGAGGAATATTTATGCCATGCTACAGTCATATAAGATGTCTAGCAGTTGAATGAAAGATTTACCAGGTTTTAATGCAATTATTCCTTTTGAAAAAGAAAATAAGAAAAACAGATATATTACCAAAAGATGGGGCTATATAGAACAATGTGCCCAAACATTCCAATTTCTTCAGCATTTCACAAAGGAGTCATTTAGGCCGTTCCCAGAAACCAAAGAAAGGGAGAGAAAAACCTGCGAAGCATCTTGTGGCCTAGGAGCCCCTGTGTATTTGATCACCAGTCATCTCCTCTTTATTTCTAGGGGTCTGGTGCATCTGCTCTCACTGCTGAGATGTGAGATGTCCAGTGTGCGAGTCTGACTGGGGGGTGGAGAGTGCCTGCTAGCAGAGGGAATGAGCCAGGTTGCATTCCTGGAACCAGCTTCTCCCGACATCTGGAGCTGGTAATTAAACCTCTCCTGAGTGGACAGTAGTTTACATCAGTCTAATCATCAGAAATCTATCTCTGGGCAAAACATTGTGAATTTCCAATAAAGATTATAAATATTATATGGCGTCTCTAAACATATAATTACAAGGTAATGATGCTGACTTTCATTCTACCATCAAAATGGGTGTGGACAGGAAGGACAAGTCAGTGTGGAGTAAAAACAAACAGTACTTGGAGGTCAAGAATCCTAGATTCTAGTCCCAAATCTGCCATGACTTGGCATGGACATGGGCAAGTTACATGAAACATCTTTTTAATTGACTGGTAATGAATACTAAGGGGGGAAAATGAGACATTTACAAGCTATCTAGTTCCACATTCTCTATTTATAGATATAGAAGGTAAGGCCCAGCCCTTTCTGGATTCTCTTTGGGGGATCAGCCTCTTGCCAAGCACATGTGTTCTAGTCTTGTATCTTTATCATGATGTTCTTTATCATGAAATTTTAAAAGCACTGTCCCGGCACAAATGCCCCGCAATGCCAGTGACTGGATGGTAAGTCTGTTGCATTGTGAAGTGAGGAGTTTGAAAGCTCATACACCTCCAGATCTAAAAGTGAATGCCATAGCACAATTTATCAGAAATAAAGGTGATCATTTGTCTGACTCACTTGGATCCACACTCGGAAATTTTTAAAAAGAGGATGACATTTATACATTTCCCTCCACCCCCAACAATTGTCCAGGCATGATTAACTAAGCATTCTTGTCGAAACACAAATATTTCACCTGGATGAAATAATATTAACACATGAACACCCACATACTCATCAGTGGCAGTGAGTCAAGTCTCAGAGCAAAGGGCTGCCCCCTGCAGAAAAATGGGACCCTAGGAGAAGGGACACAAGCTAGGTTAAGTTCAGTGGATAGGTGAGAGTGAGTGGAACAAGAAATCTACAGGGGACCCAAGATGGCAATGGAGTAGGTGGCTATTGCACTCACCTCTTCCCAGGACCAAAATGTAATTACAACTAAAATACAGAGCAATCAACCTGAATAGCCAACTAAAGACTCGCTGAAGAGCATCATAACCAAGGATTTATAGAAGCAACATGAGACTGGTAGGAAGGCCCGGGACGCAAATGGGCTGGCCCTGCTCCCACGGGCAGCAGCTGAGATCCTGGAGGGATGTCTCAGCTGCAAAGGTTCCCTGAGATAGCGGAAGAGAAGAGTGGGGCCTGAACCCCAAGCTGGGCTCCCCAGACCAGAGCACCAGAGCCAGGAAGAGGCATCCACATGACATCCGGCTGTGAAAATTGGTAGGGATTCTGTCTGTCAGTGAGAGACAGGAGGCTTCCAGAGGCACAAGCATCCTCTTAAAGAGCCAATGTACAAACTCTTGTTCACAGTCACTCACTCTGGGCTCCAGCAGAGGGAGGGCAGAGTGCACTAGAGTCACACGAGGAGGTTTGCTACCTTGGGGAGAGGGTTAAAGGGACAGCCACCATGGTACCTGTGCTGAGTCATTCCCATACCATAGACGCCATCTTCTTGAGTGGATCAGTCCCCTCCATACTGCAACAGGCTGGGGAAATGCAATAGCCCCACCCTCTGAACTTCCTGTTGCCCCACACTGTAGAGCTTGCACGCAGCTGAGGAGTGAGGTACCTGGGCCAGGGTCAAGAAATCCGGGGCAGACTCAGGTAGTTTCGGTGACTGAGTTGTGTGACTTTGAAGTGAGGGCCATTCACCCCACTTTCTTGTGAACTTGACTGAGGCCTCCCCATCACTGGAGATCCTCTAGCCCCACCCTCCTGACTCCTGGTGGCACCGCCCTCCCAAGGTCAGGGTAGAATCCTGGACAGACTGAGTTGTGTGGCTCTGGGGTGGGGGCAACTCCTTCCACCTTCCCTTAAGCCCAGCCAGTTCCTCCCTCTTATGAAAGTTCCACTAGTCTCACCCTCCTAATTCCCAGCAGTCTGGCCCTGTTGAGATCAGGCTCCTGGCAGAACCTAGGGCAGACTGAGTTCTGTGGCTCTAGGATGGAGGCCATTGTTCCCTGACATGCCTGACCAGTGCAGAGCCCTCCCTTCAGGTGACCAAATCTCTGTATCTTTGCACCTGATTAACTCTGCTGGTCTCCGCCTGACAAGACTCTGAGAACTCATCCCACCACAAAGGTGTGCGAGTATCCAGCAGGTGGCAGCTACACTTGGTGTACCCTGGGATATTTGCTGAGTGGAGGTATTCACCTATATCAATCCGGTGAATACCTCCCACCCCAACCTTATGACACACTGAGAACCAACCTCAGAAACTTGAGTATTGCCAGAGGCTCTTTCAGTGAGTAAGCCTAACTGGCAACCAGCAGGCAGAAGCAGACAAGGGCAGACCTTGGGGCTCCTAGGGCTTTTTGCTGAACTGCCCCCAGGCCTGGTGCTGGTAAAAACCAGCACTGGTGCACAGTTTGATCTTTCCCATGCATACCCAGGCCCAGCAAAGGCAGCCACAAAATGTGATCACTTTGTAGCACCAAACAGGTTGCCCAGGGCCAGTCACAATCAGCATCTGACACTGGTCTGCACCAGAGTCCCTTCCAAGAGGCCCCAGAACCAACACACCCAGCGGTCAGCTTCAGACATCATCAGAGCAGGATGCAGTTAGCTTCGTAAGTGTCATAGCCAAAGGGAGATCTTGGCAGGCACCGGATCCTGCTGAGGTGAAGTCCACTCCATGTGGTCGACACTCACACAGCAGCTCGTATACTGTGGTTGGGGTTGATCCTCACAGTCATCCAGCCTAAAGGTCAACCCCACGCACAAACAAGCCAATAGCAATCAAGACCCACAACAGGAGGGCCCATATAACCCATACTAAGGACCTTCCTGGGGCACCCAGTTCAAAATTTTTGGGGCACCCAAAAAATACTGTGCCACTGGGTACCACAGGACACCTACTACATAAGGCCACCCTACAAAAACTGAATAAGAAGTAGCAGATAACTCTAATACATAGAAACAAACACAAAGAGAAAGCCAAAATGCGGAGACAGAGAAACATGCTCCAAATGAAAGAACAGGAGAAATCTCCAGAAAAAGAGCTAAGTTAAATGAAGGCAAGCAATTCATCAGATACAGAATTCAAAAAAGTGGTTATAAGGATGCCCAAGTAACTTAGTGATGATGACAAGAGCAAGAAAAAAGGACACAGAAACCGTGAAAAAAAGGACTAAGCAATAAGTTGAATGAAGCAAAGGATCAAATCCGTGAGTTGGAAGACAACTTAGCAGAAAACACCCAATCAGAGCAGCAAAAAGAAAAAAGAATTTAAAAATGAGGGTAGTTTAAGGGATCTTCAGAACAATGTGAAGTATAACAACATCTGCATCACAGGGGTACCAGAAGAAGAAGAGAGAGAACAAGGGATTGAGAACCTATTGGGAGACATAATGACTGAAAACTTCCATAACCTGGTGAAGGAAAGACACACAAGTTCAAGGGGCACAGAGAATTCCAAACGAAATGAACACAAAGGGGCCCACACAAAGACACAGAATAATTAAAATGGCAAAGTTAAGGACAAAGAGAGAATCTTAAAAGCAGCGAGAGAAGGACAATTATTAAGGGAAGTCCCATAAAACTGTCAGCTGATTCTCAACAAAAACATTTCAGGCCAGAAGGGATTGGCATGAAATATTCCAAGTGATGAAAAGCAAGTACCTTTATCCAAGACTACTTTACCTGGAAAGACAAAACGGAGAAAGGGCTCATGGACATGAACAACAGTGTGGTGGCTGCTGGGGATTGGCGGGGAGTTGGCGGGTAAGGGGACTAAATGGTAATGGAAAAAAATGCAATAAAGATTAAATCAAAAAAATTGAAGGAGAGATAAAGAGCTTCCCAGATAAGAAAAAGCTGAGTTTCTTACCACCAAACTAGTATTACAAAAAATGTTAAAGGGTCTTTTTGAAAAAGAGGAAGAGGAGGAGGAGGAGGAGGAGAAGGAAGAAGAAGAAGATGAAGGAGAAGAAGAAGAACAAGAACAACAACAACAACAACAACAACAACAACAACAATAAAATGGCAATAAGTACATACCTATCGATAATCACCTCAAATGTAAATGGCTTAAATGCTTCAATCAAAAGACACAGGGTACCTGCATGAATAAGAAAACAAGACCCAGGTAGAGGCTATCTACAAGAGACCCACCTCAGAATGAAAGATACACACAGGCTGTAAGTAAAGATGTGGAAAAAGATATTTCATATAATGGAAAGGAAAACAAAGCTAGGATAGCAGTATTTACTATCTGACAAAATGGACTTTAAAACAAAGGCTAAAGACTCACACTTGTGTATGATTTGCTATATTATTTAAGGGTCCCCTCCTACTACATGAACAAGTGTGTCATATGAATTAAGTCATTTAAACTTCACAAAAGCACTAAGAAGTGTTATTATCCCCATGTCACAGATAAAGAAACTGGGAAACAGAGAGGTTAAGTAACTTGGTCAAAGTCACACAGCTAATAAGAAAGGGAGTCAAAATTTAGACCCAACCATTATGATTTGAGAACCTTCTTCTTAACTACTCCACAGTGCTTCCTTCACAACATTTTAAAGAGAAAAAGGTCTAATAAGGGCATGTTTGGCAAAGAGAGAGGAGGATACTACTTCATAAGTACTGTCCTAGGTTGCCATCCAGGGCCAGGTAGACTCCAGAATGAGGTATTTAACCCCAACAGTGAACGTAATCAACAACCCTTGTTCACCTCCATAGATTTGTCAAAGCACTTTTAAAACTGTTGGGTATCTTATGGTCAGCAACTATAAAAACACGTGCACACAGTGAAGACTTTGTAACACAGGCCAGTAAGACATAAACTGTCTTGAAAGGAGGAAAATATGAGAACTTATTGGGCATGGATAAAGGCAGTGTATTAGTTTCCTGTAGTTACTGTAACCAATTAGTACAAAATGGGTGGCTTAAAACATCAGAAATTTATTGTCTCTGAAGTCTGAAATCAAGGTGTCCAGAGGGTCGCATTCCCACTGGAAGCTCTAGAATAAAATCTGTTCTTTCTTCCAGCTTCTGGTGGCTCTCGGCATCCCCTGACTTACAGCCGCATCACTCCAATCTCTGCCTCTGTGGCCACATCACCACCTCCTCCCCATCCTGTCTCTTCTCTCTTATAAGAATATTGTGACGGCATTTAGGGCCTACCTGGTAATCCAGGGTGACCTCCTCATCTCCTAACCCTTAATTTAACCACATCTGTAAAAACTCTTCCCTAGTAAGGGAACATTCACAGATGCCAGGAGTTTGACACAGGGAGGGGAGGTAAAGCTGGTTTTGGTCTGCCACTGGCACTACTGCCTCCCTGTCGCAGGTGGACCCCACTCTGAGAAGCCTAACAGATCACACTTATATGAAACGGTATTTCTACATGAAATTGTTAGCGCCAGGATCCTATTTTTATAAATAAATAAATAAAAGCCCTTTCCTGATACTGACACAGCCCAACTTTCCAAAACCCAAATTCCATGCTGTTTCAAAAAATCCTGATTTCATGAATAAGAGGCCTTGTTACACAGATTTAGAGGCTTGCACACTGCAGTGAGCAGCCCACCGCTCTGCTGGGCTAAGCCTAGACCCTGCACTTCAGGCAGGTCATCTTTCTGAACAGACCGAGGCTTTGAGGCATGGGCTGCCATGGTGTCAGAACACTTCCAAGAATGACTAAGGGGCGTGAGCATGATGCCGATTCACAGCTTTTCAACTGCACTGCGGATCGCTAGCTGCCTTTGATCAGGAGAAACGGCAGTGTCCGAAATCCAGTCTACCTCAGCCTTTCTTATAATCAAGTCTTCTGCGGATGTTATGACAAGAGTACATGCAGCGTAAGGCTCTGACAAACCTCAGAACGCAAATCCCAAGGCCGATGGCAGCCATTCAGGCAAACAGCAGACGTGACACCAGCCCAAAGGCACCCACCAGACAGCAGCCCTTTGAGAAGCCCAACTTCAAATAGAAATTGGAAGAGGGTGATGGAAATGGCATCTTCTCTTGAGGATAAAAGGTACTAAGTACAATAGCAGATGGAACATGGCCTTACACTAATCCAGGCTCCATAATTAAATTCCGGAACCATGGCAGCAAAGGAAGACGATATTCAAAAACAGCGGGTGCCTCCTAGAGATTTTTGCCAGAGAGGCTTCTGTAATCCATTGGGCTTATAGCCTAAGGGATGAAAACACTGGTGAAGCTAAATACCTAGCTAGCTCTACAAAGGAGAGCAGAACAAGCAGCTGTAGCTTTTCTATCCCCCGGGGAAATGCTGGCTCCGGCGTTGATTTAATTGCTTCTGGGCTCCTTCAGCGGAGTTTGTTGATGAGGGGGTGGTTACAGATACGGAGCAGTTCTGGCAGCAAAAATAACTGCCCACCTGCCTAAATCAATATACCTCCTAGCTATGGTGCATCTCAAAGTTGCACCAGACAGACGACTTCGAAGACAATGGTCATTAACGTGGCCCAGCCAATTCTCCAGCATTGTGTACAGTGGCATCATGATGTACTGATTTGAGAACTGGACTCTGGAGTCAGATGGACCTTGATGGCTGTCCAGCTCCACAACTGATTAGTATGTAATCTTAGGGAAGTTACTAAGCCTTCCTAAGCTATGGGGTTTTTTCATCTGTGAAGAGGTTATTATAATATTTTTATATCAGAGCAAAATAAAAAAGAACTGCCCTGGCTGGTGCAACTCAGGGGATTGAGTGCTGGCCTGCGAACCAAAGGGTCAGTGGTTCAATTCCCAGTCAGGGCATATGCCTGGGTTGCAGGCCAGGTCCCCAGTAGGGGGTGCGTGAGAGGCAACCACACAATGATGTTTCTCTCCCTCTCTTTCTCCCTCCTTTCCCTTCTCTCTAAAAATAAATAAATAAAATCTTTTTTTAAAAAAAGAATAAGTGATACTCTAACAAGGCAATTAGTTCATAGCATGACACATGGTAAAGTGTCAATAAATGTTAGTCACTTTTAAGATAGTGGTGATTAAATGAATAGAATGATATACGTAGCTACCAGGAGCTGCCATGCAAACAAACTCACAGAACAAAGGGGCAGCAGCACTCCGAGCTGTCTGTTTTGCGGCTTTCATTTTGTTGCCTCAAGTTTGAGGGATGCTTACTCCTTCCACCGGGTCTCAGCAAGCAAGGAGGGTGGACGAAGGCTGCATAACTGTCACACAGTGCAAGCTGGGACTCTCAAACGGGAACTCAGCAGGAGGACGGTGCACATGGTCCCCGTTCTTGCAGCATCCCACAGACGTGCGAGCATCCGGCACAGCGGGACATGTCACCATTTGTACTACAGGAAATGAACCCATTCCCTGCTGCCACCTCTTTCTGTAGGGTTTTCGAGGAAACAGCCTTCCAAGTCTAAAATAAAAACCATATGAGTTTAGGCACCAGCCGCTTAGGGGAGTGGCACAGCAGCGCTGAAAAGGCCCCAGCCGACAGCACCTGGAGAACTCGGGTGAAGTAGGGGCACAGCCACTCCCTCCAATGGAAGGGGGACCACCCCTCCCAGATGCCTGATGTGCAGGCAACCTCATGAGAACCATCTGGCTCATCCAGTAAACAATCCTATCTGTACCTCTGTATCTTTCTTTAGCTAATTAAATGCAGATTTATCAAACGCCTATTCTGGTCTGCAGAGAGATGCAGTGTATTATCATGGTTAGAAGCCTGCTGAACTCTGGAATTCAGTAGTCATAGATTTAAACACTACTTAACTATGTAACCTTGGGCAATTCAAGATAGCTTCTCTATGCCCCAGTTTCCATAGCTGCAAGAGGGGGATAAAAATTTTTACCTACGATCATAGCATTGTTTGGAGGATTCAATGAAGTAACTTGCAAGAAGCACATAACATGAGGCCTAGCATGTGATGGCATAAGTGCGCAGTGACTAAGCTGTGCTGGACCTGACCCTGAATTTTTAAAGTGCTAGGCCAGGTGTCTTCAACTCAAGTTGATACTTAGGGTACTACGACATACCTATGTAAAAAAAAAAAAAAAAAAAACCTCCTCACCATTTCCTTCCAAACCACAAAATATTTATAGTTGAAACTGAAAATATGAAGATAAGAGATCCACCTTGACTTTTCTTCTCCAATCTCAAAACACTGATCAGAGTTTACAACTACTGTTATAAAGACTTCCTGTTTTGTGATCACTATGATTTCTCCGGTGCCCATCCTACATTCCGTCCTATGAAACCCCATCATGTATTCCGCATGCTAGTTCTGAATTTCCTATTTTGCCAATATGTCTCACCTAAGTTGTTTCTGGAGGTACTTTTTATTCAGTCATTCATTCTTTGAACAAATATTGATCCACCCAACTCTAACAGACCTACATAATTCTAAGCCTGGAGATAAAATAATAAGCAAGACAGAGAGGGCCTTGCCCCTCGGAAAGTCTACAATCTATGAAGGGAGGCAGGCATTTAAATTAGTAAAATCAGCACATAGTTAAGGGTAATCGTAGCTCAAAAGCAGTTGCAAATAACCTGGTCTTCAGTGAGTGGATAAGGCTGATGGGAGAAATCTTCCCAGTGAAAGTGACATTTAAGAAAGGGTGGGAATTACCCAGGGAAAGAAGTAAAGAGTGTTTCAAGCAAAGAGAATCCAACTATCATCCTTGACTCCCGCTTCAGGCTCGACTCGGGTTCCAACAGCCCAGCGGGAACTACTTATCACTGCCAGCAATCCTTCCTACCAGCTACGAAACCGCGAAATGTTAGTGTTAACATCTCCTTGAAATTTCTGCACCTCTCTAGCACTAAAGCCTCACCAGTGCAACCTCAGTGTACTCAGAGAAAGAGGGAGAAAGGAAAATGAGTTCCTTTCAGAAAAGCTCAAAAGCTCTCCGTCTGTGAATCATGGAGGACACTTGATCGCATTGCCGCCTTCCTTCCTCCTTTTCGAGACAGGAGCCCAAAACTGCCTTCACACCAAATGGAGAATGACCCCGTTGACAAGGTCAGGCCAACGCTTTACCTGTCAAAAAAATGGACTTTCTCAGTTTCCACTGTGGAAGAAAATGTAATATTTCTGTTTGCAATTTCAATTTCACAGCTGACTGGCATCTGCAGAGACAGAGAATTCTAATAAAATTGCAGAAGCATTTAATACAATGACTGGCAGATGGGGAAAGGGTTTGTAGCAACTCCGTTTTATGCTAACAAAACATGGCATGTGCTTTTCTAATGCACAAACTCTGTTTTATTTATTATTTAAATGTGATGACTAAAAACAGTGATTAGGACTTTTGGGGGGCAACACTGTTTACCACCTGAATGGTTTAATAATATATAGACCCATTTTCCCCCTTTCCAATCAGACAAATTAGCAATTCGGGTTCTGCACTTAATAAAGTTACACAGAGTAATTTCAAAAAATTGTCTGAGAGCAACGTTGCGTCAATGAATTATTTATGCACACTTGATTTGGAAATTAAGCAACAATGGAGTATTCTTTAACCATAATAGAAAGCCTTTTAAATTCAAAGTAGGCCCAGTGGAACATTATAAAACTAAAAGCCATTACTGATAGGACAGGACGAGGCCTTTGAGTACCAACTGCAGGGGAAGTTGCTACTCCACTGGTTAAGAAAAAAACAGGTCGGCACATTCTCACTTAAAGCACAGCCAGTCCATCAACGCTTCCTAAGAGGTCACTGGGAAGGAAAGGCTAAAGATAATCATAAAGCCAGTCATGGAGGCAATGTGCTTACAGCCTTGCCCTTTGGGCAAGCTTCTTGGGCCTCAGTTTCCACAGTCATAAACTAAAAGAGGTTGGACTATTTCCCAAGCCCTGGTCCTTGGAGTAGAGGCCCACTGGTTGTATAAGTATCACATACAGATTTGTTTTTGCTCCTTTTAATTTAGATTCCTGGGTTTCGTGGTCTTCACCCCCACCGACCAAAGAGTCCAATTTATTGGGGCTGGAGAAGAGTTCAGGAATCAATTTTTCAAAGTTCCCAAGGGACTGGGTTTGTGCACACATACAAGGAGACACCAAAGGCACAGACTTGCATCTGACCGAAAATGGCAAATACCTAAGAATACTTTTTTACTAACTTATAAGCTCTATCTAGATGTTCTGAGACGAGATGTAACCGCGGGCATTTGTTAAGGTCCATTCACTTGAGCTGAGTTCAGTAACCACTTTTGTCTTCAGCCCCAATTTTGCAGCCACATGGAGGATGGGTGAGCCACAGGCAGGCTAAGCTGAGCAGAGGGGAAGACAAATTAAAAGTCAAGAGCTACTAGAGCAAGAGAGCCAGGACAGAGAGCACTTCACCCGGGGCAGAGGCTGCTTTTCCCAGGGCAAAGACAAAACCTGGAAGCCACAGCAGACTCTGAAAATGAAACATATTCTTTGAGGAAAAGGGGTCTTTCACCTGCATCAGAACATAGATTTCTCCTACAGAAGCTGAGGCAACTCCTACCAGCATGTGCTCAAGTTGTGCTCTGCTGGGTAAATACGGTTAGTCTTTAAGGAATCATAAAAGGTAAAGACTTTCAAAGGTAAGAAATAACATCTTAAAGTATACAATTTATCATCTAAACTCCTCACCTTGATAACCAAGTAAGAGAAGTGCTCTTAAAATCAAACAAACCAAAAAAAAAGCCTCGGAATGAGAAAGAGAGGGAGACTGTAGAATGTTGGAGTGCTAAATGACAAGAGAGGTGCCAAGTTCCACCTCACAATATTTCCTGACAACGACCCTGCCGGTCCACAAAATAAGAAAAACGTCAAGCTGTGCCTTCCCACTTCTTGGAAGGCTTGCAAGGTTGCAGCTGATGTTGCCGTAATATGTCCCAGTGCTATGAAGAAACTAGCTTCATAGATCCACTAGGATCACCTCTCACCTGTGGCAGTTTGAATGACAAGTTTAGCTGATGACTGGCGAAGAGCATTAAAGAATGCCATTTCTGTCATTTTGCTTCCAGTTGAGTCTTCCCAGCCTGGTCCTAGTCTCATTGGTTGCCATGGATGCATCTCCTTATCTAAATGATATTTTAGTCAATATCTGCCCTATCACCACTCCCGGAGTATGAGTTTTCCAAGGAGAACTCTGGAAACATCTCAGCCTGCTTCTTCATTATTATTATCGTCATCATTAAAATTATTTAACATGTAGTTTTCAGCTCATATAATATCTACCTCTCCTGTTACAGATTCACATAGGATCAATGAGTAATTTAAATGGGAACTAAGAAAAATTTCCAACTTGACACCCCCAACTCATGCACATTAAGGCAGAGGATAAGTACATGGTCAATTCTTCAAAATGATGGCTACTCTGCATGTCTCACTAGTTCAGCAGGACACAAACACCAACTGAGGGCCTGCTCATGCCAGGTACTGTGCAAGAGCCATTATGCCACCACATTTAAGGCCCTGGCCCTATGGAAAGCTGATCATCCATTACACAGGTGAGGAAATCGGGGTTCAAGGTGGTTAAGTATGATGGAAAATACCACGTACAAAAGCCCTTAATATGGGCCAGGCCTGTTCTAGGAGCTTTACATGTGTCAGTGCATTTAAACCTCACAGGAATTTATGAACTAGGTTTAATTACCCCCATGCTAGGGTGAGCACACTGAATCCCGGAGAGGTTAGACAGCTTTGCAGTTTCACGCAGCTGGTCAGCCCCAGAGCCAAAGATCAGACCCAGGCACTCTGGTTCCTGAGTCTGTGCATTTAACTCGTGAATGGCCCACAGCCATGGAAACAGCAGTTAATGGAGATAGATTTGGACTCATCCCGACTCCAGGCAGGGTACTGAATCTCTGAGTATGTTTCCACACATTTCACCTGAAGGCACTTGCTTTCAACTGAGATAAGAATCTAAATTCTTTCACAGCAACCACCTGGACTCTAAGAACCATCTAAGCTAAGTGCTTAAATAATGGATGCTTATTAATCAACTGACAGGTGAGTTAAGACTTCATACTGAGTCCTTCCTAAGCTGTACATTTAAGAAGATACATGCATTATAAAACCTCAGTCCCATGTACCTGGGGGATTCCAGGCAGAGGTGCTTAGGAGTTAAATGAAGGACCAAAATTAGCTAGCAGTAGGGTACCACCAGAAAAGTAAGGGAATAGAAGGAAAGGGAAAGAACAGGGAGGAAATAGCAAAGGAGGAAAAAAGACAGACATTTATTAAGTGCGTACTCTTTTCCGGGCATTTTTCTAGACAATCTGCATATGATATTACACTTTATCTTCATACCAACCTATGAGGGATGTAATGATATTCCCAAGATTATCTGACTAGCATGCAGACCAAATCAAAATTAAACTAGTGTCAGATTACCCAACTTCAAAGCCCAAGCTATTTCCACTACCCTCATGCTGCCTTCTCTAAGTTAAGCCCTTTGATTTCAGTTCCAATGAGCAGAAAAATATGTGCTCAATCTCTTCCGTCTCCATTTCCCCATCCATAAAACAGGGATAACAGTAGTATCTCCTCAGAGTTGTTGTGAAGATTATATACGATGGTATTTGTAAAGCACTTAGAACTGTGCTTGGGCTCACAGTAAACACCCAGCTATCATGCTGTTGACGACGCAGCGATGATGAAGAGAGGGAAGACACACCAGGCACTGTACTACGTGCCCTGTTATGAAATTACACCAGCCTGAACAAACATACCTTAGGCCAGTAGAACCCTACAGTGCTCCTTGACCATATCGAAGACCAGCAGGAGACATTGTAAAGCAGTGGTTCTTAAACTCAAAAAATGCAAACAGATCACCTGGGTAGCTTGTTAAAATGCAAATTCTGATTCAGTAGGTCTGAGTGGGGACCCGAGAGTCTACATTTCTAACAAACTCCCAGGTAATACTCTAGCCTGGAGACCACACTTTGAGTAGCCAGGAGCTAAAGGACTGCTTTCCCATGTCCTACTCTCTAAACATCCCCTCTCAAGTGCCTGAGATAACGAAAACAAGCCAGAGAAAATAAATCATCTTCAACAACCAAATGTCAAATAAATTAAAGTCTCAAGCACCGGGACTATAAAAGCTATTGAAAGCAGCTTCCCAAGGGGTCCTGAGGCTGAAAATCTTTCCTGCACATTCATCTGGCAGCCAAATAATCACAAAAGGAGTGAATGCCTCTCTTTTCTTGTCCCTCCTTCTGAATCAAAAGGAGTAAAAGTAAATCTGTTGTGTGGCACTGGGTCCAATTTGAAGGCTAAGTCCTTCTGTAACCGACTGGAACTTCCAAATTTATCCAGTAGAAGAAAAGCTAGTTAACTGAGGTTTGTTAGAATATTTATAGTCTTTCTCTTCTCATTGTGTTCCTTCTGACTTCCGCGAGCTGATTTTTTCCCACCAGCAACATTCCAGTTTAATTTGCACTGTTATGAAGACAGATGCTACAAAGTTCATTTGTTATTAAGTGACCACAGGAAATGGCAGGGAGTTTGATAAGTAATTGGAATCATAGCATGTAACAGCCAGCCAGGCCCTCTTTACTTGTGCCCCTCAGGATCCCGGGGTAGTATCGATTAAGACAAATTACGACAGAGAAAGTAGGGTTGGAACAAATATTATTTCTTCCAAGAAATGTTACTGGCCCCATTGTGAGACTGAGGCCACAGGAGTCAAGAAATGTTTCAAGTCTGACTCTGAGAAAAGTTTTCATAAATATTTTATGAGCTATAAAATTACAATAACTCACGAATGGTTTTTTCCACTTCCACCACTTTCCAAAGACAACACCAAGACCAACCACACCCAAAGAGGGAGCGTGGGATGAAGAAGGCCCATGCAGGTAGCTTGTTCTCCCTTCACTCTTTGACCTAGGCAGTCACAAATCCCATCTTGTCCTGGGACTGTTAGGATTTTATGATCCTCGCCTACCCAGGTACAGCGAAGCAGCCAAGCTATACTAGAAACTAAATACTGGACTTTGCCCACTTTTCACACATCTAGCCTCTTCTGCAGAAAGTACTCTAAATGGTCTCATTCAAAGAGCAAGAGAAGGTGCATCGGTCAAGAACATAGACTCGGCAATCAAATTCAGGGCTCTGACACTATCAGTGTGATTTTGGATTAATCATAGCTTCTCGGAGCCTCACTTTATTTATTCATGAACTGTGATTAATAAAAGTACCAACTTTTAAGGTTGCTGTGACAATAAAATAAGATAATTCATATAAAGTGCTTAGCACAATGCCTGGCACATGTTGAAAAACCATTACTATCCTGCCTTGCAGAGCTCCCCAGTGGTAAATGAAAAAGGAAGCAAAATTTGCAAGTGTCTGTGCCCTGCAACTGTAGAGCTGGTTCCATTTTATTATTAAGTCAATGGATGATTAATAATGTAATTTGACACCTAAACTGTTCCTTCATTCTCTGGGCCTCAGGCACCTGATCTATAAAATGAATGGATTATAATGAATTGCTTATGGGGATCTTCTCAGTTGCCTTAATGTCTCCCACCTTCCCAGTTCTGGTTCTGGCTCTGCAGGACCCTCACAATAAACAGTTTTTCTTGAGATGATTTGTAAGAGTCTCTATCCTTGTAACTATGAGCATTCATTCTGTGTTGTGGCCACAACACAATCCCATTCAGGTACCTGTTGCTAAGGAAGAATCTTCCTGGAAATCACGCTGTCCCTGCTGAGATCCACTTTGCACCCCCAAACAAAAAAATGCCTGGAAGGTGAAAGATCAACAGCAAGCACAGGCCAGATGGTGGAAAACACACGCATTTTCTTCCCATTCAGAAATTCGGGAAAGGCTTCAGCAGTGAGGCTTCTGTGTGCCCACTACAACTCATCTCACCTGACAACACACCTGCCCTCCTTGCACCTCATGCTTTGCCAAGGTTACATGAGGAAGGTTTGTGGCATGCGGGGCAAAGGCACAGAAAGAAAAGGGAAGAAATTCATCTAGAGAAAAGAAAGCCACCTAAAACTGTTTCCTTGATATCCAAGAAAGACGATTTGCTAAAATTATGCAGCCTGATATACTTGATAAGATGGCAGCCCCTCCCCACTTTAATTGAGATAAAGATCCTTATAATAACTAAATTTATGATTCATTCTATCTAGTGGAGACTATCCCTCAACAAAAGTGCAAGCTACAAAACATTAATAAGATACCTTACGCAAAATGTCTCTACATGTTCCAATGCCACGGGCACTGGACCAATACAATCCATGTACTCAAACCATGAAATATGAATTTACCAAATTAACAAGGCTGCCTGTATTCTTCCGGCTTCAGCAACGAGCTTGCCTTGCTATAGGAAAGCCCCTGTGTTCCCTAGAGTGGTCAGTTGTCAACCTGTCCCCCACTTCAACCTATTTCCCAGGAGGCTCACACTGATAAGATTTACGTCCTTGCACAATTCTCCAAGGATGAGTGAGTATTGTTTCTCTTTCTCTCTCGCCCATAAATCGCAATGCAGTATAAGTGAAGAAGGAGGATATTATAATACGGATCATCTTGAGTGTGCTCCGAATTATTTTTTAAGTAAATCATTTACAAATTTGGAACTTTGTTACAAATAATATATTTTCATTCAGTCACTAAACAAATATATATGCAGCACCCGCTATGTGCCAAAGAACATGCCAAGGACTGAACAAGTTCAGTGAACAGGTTCTCTGTTTGGGAGGCAGACAATTATGCAAGCACTGGGCAGTAGGGTGGGGGGGGGACATTAATGAATAATACATATAAAATAGTCTCATTTCAGAAAAAATACATAAACCAAAAAAAAATGAACATGTCTATGCATAAAGATACACCTAAAACATTCTGGTAAGACATCCTCTAAATCAGTGGTGAGCAAGTTTTTTTTTTTGTAAAGGACAAGATAGCAAATATTTTCATCTTTGTGGGCCATACAGTTGTTCTCACAACTATTCAACTCAGTGGTTAAAGTGTGAAGGTAACCATAGAGCTTTTATACTTAAACAAATAGTATAGCTGTGTCCCAATAAAACTTTATTTACAAGAGCAGATGGCAAACCAGATTTGGTCCTTTGGTTGCAGTTTGCCAACCCCAGCTCTAAACTATGTAGTAGGTTCCTTTGGAGGAGAGAGACTGGAGGGAGAGGTGGAAGATATAAAAGGGTACTTTCACTTTTACCCCGCACACTTCTGTTTTGAGTATTTTATCCGTTACTGAATCCTCTGTCCCTTTCACAGTGCCTAGCAAATGGCAGCCACAAATAAAGATTTAATATCTCAACAAATCAACAAGTGGATTAGTTCAATTTTTAAGAATAAAATTTTACCTTCTAGAATACGCATTAAGTATAGTAAATATAGCAATAGAGGAAGAACAGGACACTCTGGGGGCACATAAAAGAGGCCCCAAACCCAGACTGAGAGTGTTAAGAACTGGCTCCCAAGAAACTAGGATCCAAGCTTGTTAAGACCCACCACTGCACACAGTGATATCAAGAAGGGGAAGGGTTGCACCTCACAAGCACACAAGCAGCAAAGCCAAGAGAGAAAGAGAGGAGAGAGAGGGGAGGGGAGGAGAGAAGAGGAGAGGACAGGGGCGGGGAGGGGAGGGGAGGGGAGGGGAGCCAGGCTACTTAACCAGTATTTGAGCAGGCAGTCAATCAGCTCAGTGGGAGGCTCAAAACTGTCTTGGTTCAAGCTGTGTCCCAGCAGGGCAGCTCCTCTACTCTGCAAACCATCCTCCCTGACCCCAAGCTAGGCCATACTGGGCAAACGCCAGAGGAAGAGTCCTGCTCACCCACTGAGTGTAATGCCATCCAGATTCAATCATGGAAGGAGCAGAATGGAGAGACCCTCAACCTCCCTGCTGAATGCGGGTTTCCAGAACAGTGAGAAATTACAGGTGGGAGCTCTTCCCTACCAGCCTATGTCTGTGGACAATTGCCACTCCATAGCAAACAAAGTGTCAGTCACTTCCCTGAGGAGAACAGCCTGTGAACAAAGAGAAGACAAAACTGCCACGGTTTCCTAGAAGCTGACACCACACACTGCTCCTGAACCCACTGTCACTCCAACAATCCTCTATGCGGGGGGAGATTAAATCCTGCCTCTCTAACTTGCAGCTGCCTTCAAAAGAAATTACAAAGGAAACTCAGTTTTGCCACTGAAGTTTCTTTTTTAAAGATCAAAATAGATAGGTTAGTCTATTAAATAAAAACAGACAACAATGTTTCAGGTGCAGCATATTCTTTGTATTAAAGAGATAAAGAGTTCGCCAAAATCCGCACTGTTCGCATGCAAAAAATCCTCTTTGACTCCCTTGTTAGTTCTCATTATCTGTCCTAGCTCAGGAAGAAAAAATAATGTCACTTTTTAAAAAGAACTTGTATGTGGATCTTTGGCTCCACTAGCTGGTAGTGACTTAAACATAAATGAAAGTGAAGTGGTGGTGGGGAAAAGATAGAGGTGGAAAACATACTATTCCAGAACTAGATCCCTCTTTCAAAAGGTCAAATCTACATGCTTGGGAAAAACTGTGTATTGGTAGTTTACCGATCCCCAGTCCTAACTCCGAGTGAGTCTAAGAAAAGCCCATCGCTCTCCAATGTTGGGGAGAAGGGTATTTTCCCACCAACAGAATGTCCCTAGACAGGATCTCTATGGTCCTAGCTTTGCTCAGTGTCCTCTCCCAGATGTTTCCAATAATATTTTAGGGGCTTCCATGTCATCAAAAAGGCCTCTAGGTCCTTCTGCCATCCTTTAGCTTATCTGTCTGTTGGCATCACATCCAGAGAACAGCTCCTGGCAGACAGGGTCCCTTCTAAGCCCTCTAGTGACAGCTAAAGTGATCCATCGCTAATCCTCTTAAGAATGTTTTGGGAGCTTTGAGAGCTGCATCTGGGAAGAAAACATGTGGAACATTTGTGTAAAACGGTGCGATGTCGTCCTCCTGGATCCTGAGACAGGGTTGGGGAGGTAGGGTGGGAGCAGGGACAGGGCCAAAGAAAAGATGAGGACAGACATAGATTTTAACTGTCTGAGAGCTCTACTCCAAGGAAAGAATAGAGCCAACATCCTCTCAGTTCAAAATAAGTCTTGGTGTAGGTCTTAAATGTTTCCTCAAGTATTGCCTCCATGGGCTCAGGGTAATTAATACAAATTGAGTCCCAGAAATTGTTTTATTTATTCAAGCCCCTCGATGACTTTTCTGTACATCCAGGGGAAACTGTCACATACACTGGAGGACACGAGAGTCTCACGATAGTGCATTTTCTACTTTGAGGTTGCTACAGTTTAACACATATGTTTGCCTTGAAGGCAGAAATAATGACATTGATTTTTACTATCCTCCTACCTGTTACCACAGGGCCCATAACCCATACCCTTCAAATGTTGGATGGATAAATGAATGAATATGTGAGTGATATTTATAGTAATTCAATGTTAGGCTGTTGCCCTGGAGTAATTTTAAACTCACCCCATCTCGTGGTGAATGTCTCTTTCATACCTTAATTTTTTACTGCTCTCTCAATACAATTATGGAGCATGTATTTCTCATGCATCTTTTATAACTATATATTACTAAATTTCAGAGTTAACTTTTAACATCTCATAGAAAAGCCACACCCTGCTTTGGGAGTCTTCTCACATCTCACCTGAACCCACGTGGGAGACATCCAGGAGACAACACACAAGCTTTTAGATTAGGAACAAGTACCTGCTTCTGCCATGCTCCCCCGGATTCCTGACCAGGGGACATATTCCGATGAGATGGGCTTTCTCCGAGACAGAAACCGCAGCTGCCTTTCCCTGAGCTCACTCTCTGCCCACCATCGGGGCTCTGAGTTCCTTCCAGCTCTCTTCCCCTTCTCTAATCACTGGAATGTGAAGAAATTTTAGAACGTTCTTACAGACTCTAGACCTGCCCTGTTATGGGTTAAATTGGGTTCCCCCCAAGCTCATATGTTAAAAGTTTTAAGCCCTAGTACCTCAGAATGTGACCTTACTTGAAGACTGGGTCTTGACAGAGGTAATCGAGTTAAAATGTGGTCATTAAAATGGGCCCTACTCCAGTATGACTACTGTCCTTATGAAGAGGAATTTGGAAACAAACATGCATACAGAAAAACACCATGTGAACAGGAAGACAGCTACCTATAAGCCAAGAAAAGAGGTCTGGATCAGACCCTTCCCTCCCAGTGCTCGGAAGGAACCAACTCTGCCAACAACCCGATTTGGACTTCTAGCCTCCAGAACTGGGACAGTAGATTTCTATTGTTTAAGTCACCCAGTTTGTAGTGTACTTTGTTATAGCAGCCCTAGGAATCGAATGCACTCCCTCGACTTTCCCTCTGCAGGCCATGTCCTCGGGGTCCACGGGCACACTGACACTTCTTAGCCAAGAGATAATGCAGTGAGTGAGGACAGGGCCTAGAGTCACACTAATGGGGCTCTAAGCCTGCTTCCACCAGTTGCGAGATGTGTGACTTGAGTTACTTACCCTCTCTGGCCCTCAGTTTTTGCATCTCCACGAAGAGGTTGTACCAGAATAACACCTCGAAGTCCAGTCATGGGGTAGTCTAGCCCAGTCCCTGATACATAGTAAGAGCTCCATCAGCCTTAGTTGCTGGTTTTGGTGGCAGTGGTAGTTCATCGTAGTAGTAACTGTTATATATGCATTATGATGTATGTTAAAAGGAAAACAGATTTTTCAATACAAAGAGAACCAGATTCAAACTCCAGTTCCTTTTCTTAATAGCTTTATGACTTTGGGCAACCCATTTCTTCCTCTCGAAACCTCAGAAAATGGGAGATAATCTAAAAATTGGAGATTATCATATATCTGTCACAGAGTCGCTGTGTAGATTAAATGAGAAAATTAATATAAAGCATTTAGCACTGTCTCAGGCTCAGAGTGAAGTAAATGGCCACTTTTAAATACAAATGATCTGATTCTTCACCTCATTCCCACTTCGCTTGTTTGGGTTTTGTTTTTTTTTTAAGCACATCCTTTCCCCAAGCCTCAGGAAGACACATAATTTTGCAAGACAAAAAGATTGGAAATAGTTAAGCAACAGCTGTTCATCTTCTCAGCTAACTATAATGTGGGCAATCCCATTAAAACGCATTGGTGTCCGCGCCCAAGAAGGCAGGCCCAACCCGAGGGCAGCTCATTCCCAAGCCTACATGTTCTCCAGCCAAAATGAGCCACACATCCTTCAAAGGTACTTTGAAGATTGTTTCAAGGTCACTTCCTAGAATAGGAAGTTGTCCCTCAGCAGTCACATACTTGACATTTCCTTTCTTTTACCTGCAAGGCCCCTGAAGTCTTCTGAGTAAAATCTTTTTGCCTTCAAAGATTGTGCTGCAGGTAGAAGTTACTGACTGCTGCGTGCCTGGGGCTCTCTATTCCAAATGACTCACAAAACATCCCTGTTTTTAAGGCATATACATAAAGGAACTGAGAGGGTTTCATAAGGAACAAACAACCATTTTCCCTCTTTCAAACCATTTTGAAAAAACCTGAAAATCTTCTCAAATACTTTTCGATGATTTTGAGCATTTGCCTTTGTTCTCCACATAAATGCAAAGGCTGGCCCTCCAACAGATCTAGGGCAATTGTACAAAGAAGAACAGTTAACTATTATTTTCACAACCCTTTGAACCCTTATGTCCAGAAATCACTGTTCCAGCAAGAACTAAATATTCCCATAAATTATTCTTAAAAACAATCATTATAGCCCTGGCCAAGTGGCTCAGTTCTTTGGAGCATCACCTGGTACCCCAAAGATTGTGGGTTTGATCCCCGATCAGGGAACTCAAGAGAGGCAATGGATCAATGTTTCTCACATTGATATCTCTCTTTCTCTCTCTCCCTCTCTCTCTCCCTCCCTCTCTCTCTCTCTCTCTCTCCCCACCCTCTCTCTCTCTCTCCACCCACCCCCCTTCCCTTCCTCTCTCTCTAAAATCAATAAACATATCCTCTGGCAAGAATTAAAATAAAAGAAATTTTTAAAATCTACCATTATAAACACTCTCCCCAAAACTCAGGAAGGGTGGTGATTCTCTTTTTACCTGAGTGTAGAAGAAACCACAGTTTATGTCTAGTTAGTAGTTTACAGGATGCTCTCTAAGTGCTAGCCCCACTGCCAATTAATTCCTCTCCCCACCAAGTTCCTAACTGCCTGGCTGTCACCTGTGTAACTTTCCTCAGACTTTATGGATTTTATTTACAAGAAGTTCTTGGAGAGCCGCTGTGGCAGCAAAATAGCCCCCTCCAGGACATTTGCCTCAGGAGATAATATTGGGGGAGGGTTTATTTCTTAATGTCAAGATGAAGGCAACTACACATAAGCCTGGGGGACAAGTTCTCGCATGAACGAGGCTGTGAGAACACAAATGTCACCCAGAGTCAGCCAGTGAGTTCCTCGAGGATGTGGGCCGTCTCCAGCCTGTACAGTGCTATAGGGCGGGCGCCTGGCATGGTGCTGACCCAGTGGTGCCTAAGCATTTTGTATATACCAGATGTATACTGAGACTCTTTGATACAAGACACTCTGCCTTACACAGGTTTCTATCCCACACATACCTTCCATGGTGTTTTTTTGTATACTAATTATTCACCTGTGTAGTCACCGGTACCACTGAATAGCCTGTGCTTTGAATTATCTCATTTAATATTCATAATAACCTTCTTGGGAAAATTATACTATCCAATTTACAAAGAGCAAGCAGAACTCAGAAACATTAAACCAGCTGTTCTAGGTCACACAGCAAAGGGTAGTGAGAATTATGTTTGAACCCAGGTCAGTCTGACTCCAATGTCCATAATATTTCCTGTACCATGTATCTCCCCAAGAGTGTTAGTAACATTAAAAAACACAGGCACGCACACACATGCACACAGGTAGCATAGTCAAACCAGTTCAGGAAGTTACATTTTCTTTCCTACAGACCTTCTTGGAGCCTTCTCCATGCTAACATAAAGCGTACATCTCCAAAAAGACTCTGAGATTAAGTGTCTTTCCCCAAACTAATGTTACAGAAGCCTTTGTTCATGGAGCATCTAATGGGACCATTGTTCCATAAAGCAGATTTTAATAAACAGTGTGCTATGTCAGCCCATATCTTAGTAAACACCTGCTGAAGTGAAATTATCTGGTCTTCCCCTCTACATGCCGTTAACCCCCAGGTCCCTTAACTCTTCATAAAAAATTGAATAATTGGAATTTTATTCAGCAGAAATTAGCCAGTAAAATTCAAAAGTTACTGTCATAAAAAGTGAACCCCCTGCTTCCCTGGGCCATTAATATGATCGGTAGCAGCTAAATCTTAAAGCTCCAGAAATACACTGGAGTGCATAGGTAGAAGAGGACTATTTCACTGAATGAAATATTTTCTAATTTTCCTCCCTTCTCCTATTTCAAATATATCCCTTTTGAAATCTCTTGAGGTTCCATATTCTTTCTTTCTCTCTTAGTCAAAAATTTGATATTTAATCAGATCTCCAAGGAAGCCAAATAGGAATAGTGGCCTCAATGTGTAATAGAAATTGAAGACTGGGGTAAGTCTCAGCTGAGAATCTTGTAAAACCAACATTCCAGATCCCCAGTCCTAGAAGTTACCTCATTTATTTTCTCATGTAATTTATTCTTTTAAATGTGACTCTAGACACACCTGAAACAAACTTTGTATGTCACTGTGAATGTGTCTCCCCTTTTCCCTTCCTGTCCACCACGATGAGATTTTCCACCTCAGAGGCTCTGCCTAACGATCTGCCATGTGTGCAGCACACCATCCCATTCATTCATTCGTTCATTCATTCATTCGTTCGTTCGTTCATTCATTCGCTCATCCTCTCTCTCTCAGTGAATAGTTCCTAGCACGTATCAGAGTGCTGAGAATGCAAAATGAAAAAGACATCGGGCCTGTCATTGTTTACAACTTAGTTGGATACTACATTCAAAGACAGAGGTTGCCCTGGAAATAAAATGATGGTACCTACTTCAGCCTAAGGGGACGCAGAACTATTCCCAGGATAAGGATATGGAGAGCATGAGGTAGACTTGCTCATTTATTCTACAAATATTACTGAGTACCTACCATGTGCTAAGGACTATTCTAGACATTAAATAAGGCAGACCACGTCTCTTTTTCCTTGGGGTTTACATTCCAACAGAAGAACAGAGATTAAAAGTAAATTATTAAAAGAAAATGTCAGGTAATGATAAATGCTTTTTTGAAAATAAAGAGGGTAATATGATGGAAAGTGGCTGCTGATATAGTTTAGGTTGGGTGATGAAGAAACTCCTTTCTGAAGAGGCGCATTGAGCTGTGACTTAAAAAACAAGGCAAGCGTGACCGGATTCAAGGTGGTGGCTTTCATGGAGAGGAGACAGCTAGTGCAATGGCTCAGGTGGGGACCAGCTTGGTCTGAGTTTGAAACAGAAAGAAGAGCCTTGTAGCTGGTGCTTAAGGAACAAACAAACAAACAAAAATAATGGGCAGGTAATGGGGCAGGGCGCATCATGCAAAGCTTTGCAGGTAGGCCAAGGTAAGGGATTTGGATTCTTTTTTAACATCGTGAGGGCTTATCAGATGCTTTTAAATTAGTGAGTGACAATACTATTTGCTATATGCGGAAAGCATTGCAGGAAAGTAAGAGTTTACCCTTCCCTTCAGTGTTTCAAGGCAATATTCTGCACAGCACACTTCCGGACCTTTTAGTTACCAACCCATGTCATATTTGTAATGACAGAGGAAGTCTCTTCTCTCTCATTTCCCAGGCCCCCTTTGCATCTAATGCAGCCTCAAGTCAGCAAATTTCTTGAATTCTACCAGAAAGCTTTTTCTCACACATGGCCCAGGACAAAGGATTTTTTTTAAAGTTCCTGTGAACCATTTTCTCAGTATCTTCATTTTGCCATTTTTCTAGAAGATCCCCCCCTTCACCCTCTCATCACCTAGAGTCTCTAACCCTCCTGTAAAGCACCAAGCTCACAGCCACACTCCCAACTCTATTCTCAGAATAAATCCCAGAGCATCTGAAGTATCACTACCAGACTGGCAATTACCTACTCTTCACACATGATATGGGGGGAAAGGGTTACATTGCTTATTTTTGCCCTTTGCTTCTCCCTCACCCCCTTCCAAGATTTACGAATTACACATATTGTCCCATTTCTTGCCCTTGTGTTTAGGTCCTTTCATTGACTAATTTCAGCCTTGGTGACATTCAGATTAAGTTACTGAAGTTTCTTGTTTATTCTTTCAAAACAAAAACAAAAAGTTAAAAATTAATAGGCCACTGACCACCAGGTGACATAGATTCTTGTCCTCTGAGCTATGAAGAATAGTAAAAACTATAAAGAAAGCATGATATACAAAAGGTCCCCTGGGACTGGTGCTCTCGCTGAAAGGAATATTCTTCATTCAACACAGTATTTGAAAATGTTCCCTATGTCCTAGTGACATACAGATATGCTTTCAAAACACAGCCTATAATTTTATCTGTAATTGCCATTTTTTCTTCAATTATTACTTCTTACTGGAAAGGCAATACATGTTTATTACAAAACAGAAAATATTGCCAATAAATAAGAAGGAAATAACATTCCAGTTTCCAATACCCCAAAATAGCCACTGTTAACACCTTGAAATAAAATTTTTAGGTAAACAAAAAGATACATAGATAATTGATAGAAAGAGAGGACGATAGATAGATCTACATGAAGTCAATTAGTTAATGAAAATGGAATCATGCCCCACATGTTACCTTAAACCTAAATTTTTCACTTTATATATAAAATATTTTTCATACCACTAAATGTTTACCTCCAAAATATTTAATATTAATTTACCCTTTTTGCCCAGAACCTTCCTTCTTTGTGTCATTATCTGCTGCTCTGGGCTTATTCTCTCCACTTCCCACCCCGCCGACAACTCTGGGACAATGGATCAGCACTTCCCCAAAGAGGTTTCCCTTTTGGTATGTCCAGACCCACTGGGGTACAGCGGAGGATCCCCAGGAACATGTGCCTCCTCCTTCAGCCCCACCTCTAGCTGTTTCAATGGGCAAGTTTCTTCCCTTCTCTGGATCGCAGGCTACATTCTAAAGTTCAGTATGAATAGTATGTCTTATTTACCCAGTATTCCTTCCTAATACTGTACAAAATTAGATTAAATATCTTCCAATTATAAAGGACAAAGTTTTTTTGTTCCATCTGGTCTAATGAACATGAGTACTCACTAATTAACTGACACAAATTGATCATAAAATTCCAGACTTAAACAGTATACACTAAATTGCTCTTGAGAATGATTCAGACAATCTTCAGATGCAGAGGTAAGGGGTACGGGGGGAAAGTGGATCTAGAGGTCACTGCTGTTACTACTTCTGATCAACAGCCAACTCTACCCTACAACTTAAGGATTGTATATAATATGGAGAAGTACATCCAGAACACTAAACAGAATAGCACAAATTCATTGCTGAAATTCCAGAAGACTCAGGAGTTTCACATCTGGACAGATGACGTCATTAGGACTTCACTCAGTTGGAATAGAAGATGTGTCTCTGATTGCTAAACTGAAATGTTTAAATTGCCCTTTACCAGCTGCTTGACATTATCAGGGAAGAGGAAAAGGCCTTCTCAAATAAGAAGAATTTAGGGAGGGAATGAGACAAAAGTGCCTAACAGCAAATAGAATATTTCAAAATTATTATACAACAGCAAAAAGAGGGAGGGAGGGAGGGAAGGACAACCAAAATGAAAGAATAAGGGACCAGTTAAATAAATTGCTACTTTTATACAATGGGCTACTAAGCAACCTTCAAAATAATGGTGGTATAAATCTTGCAAGTTGTTCAGAATCCACAGTTAGGGTAGGAAAAAACCAACTAAAAATCAGCATGTGTAATACAATTCCTTTTTTAAAAAAGGTAAAGTCTCTATTTATACCTTAGTAACAAGATCTATGTTTGGGTACTGGGATAATAGGCGCAGTTTTTTCTTAAATATATTTATAATTTTTATTTGTGCTAAAAATTATGGAAATTCTAAATATTAAATGCATCTACATTTCTTCTTCTACCCGCCTTCTGCTAAGGGCTATTTCCTTCTTCCCTGTTCATCTAAGATACAACTTTTAAAGCTTCTTTACCTCTAGCTCTTCTATGAGTACCTTTTATCATTCTTACTTTTAACTTGTTTCTCTCTTTTCTGGTCTTTTCTTGTGTCATTCTCCAAATTGTACACTCTCTGAGTTGGAAGAGGCATTAGATTTTATGCATTCCAACCTCTAAATCTGTATCAGGTAAAATGCAGATCCATTAAGAAGTGGAAAACCTCTACTCAAGTATCTAAACCAGGGTTCAACAAACTACCACCTAAATGGCAAACACTGCCAGCTGCCCATTTTTACAAAGTTTTAGTGGAACACAGACATGCTCCTTTGTTTACATATTGTCTACGGCTGCTTTCTCACTGGAGTTACAGAGGGCCCCACAAAGTCTGAAGTATTTACTATGTGGTCCTTTACTGAAAAAGTTTGCCACTTCCTGGTCTAAACATCAACAAAAGCTTTGATCACTTCACAAAGCCACAGCCTAAAGATGGGAAACTCCAAGATCTAACAGTTCAATGATGTAATCAAGAATATGGTTCTTTCCAGGTATCCAGTATTCCATCCTCATTGTATCAGCTTTATTCCCACATCAGCTTCCCTCTTAGTTGCAAGACAGCTACAGTGGTTTCAGGCATCATATTCTGACCTAGATCACATCCAACAAAAGAAGATACCATCCCTTCTAATAAGCTTTCTTTTAAGAGTGGGGAATCTTTTCTCTCTGGGGAAAGCATATTCCACCTTACATATCATTGGTCAAATTTCATCAGCTGCTATCATATGATCAATCCTAAACCACTCAAGATACTGGAATTTCTTAAGGTTTAGACTAATCAGTTTACGAAGGAGCTAAAGCTAGAGATGTGCTCTGTTAGGTGAAGTATCTTTTAGGGGCTGGGCTTGACTTTGTGTAACACAGTACCCAAATTACAGTGACCTAAAGTGGAACTTATTATTCTTTCATGGTACAAGAAGTACTAAAGAGATCTGGGACTGGTTCAAAGGTTTAAAGATACAACATCCAATAGTCATATCTACATTTCTCTTAGCTCTTACCATCACAAGATGGTTACTGTAGCTCCAAACATCATGCCCATAGCTTATGGAGGAAGAATAAAAATTGAAAAAGAAAGGGCAAATGACACTCCTCCCCTTTTCAGAGCTATTCCAGAGTCCCACATAACAAGTTCCCCTTTCATCTCATTGGTCAGAATTATGTCATGTGATTACTCCTACCATATACAACAAACCCACCACTAACATTATACTCAACAATGAAAAATTAAAAACTTGTCCTATAAGATCAGAAACAAAACAAGAATGCCCCCACTCTTATTTAATACACCACTCTTATTTAATATAGCACTGGCAGTCCTGGCTAGAGTAATTAATCAAGACAAGAAAATAAAAGGCAACCAAATTTGAAAGGAAGAAGTAAAACTGTCACAATTTGGACATGGTTTTGTATATAAAAAATCCCAAGACTCAACCAATAACCTGTTAGAACTAATCAATAAACTCAATTAGTTTGTGAAATAGAAAATCAACATAGAGAAGTCAGCTGCATTTCCATACAATAATAATACATCTTTAAAAAATAAACTATCCTATTCATGATAGCATCAAAACAGTAAAACACCTAGAGATACACTTAACCAGGGAAGTGAAAGAGCTATACACTGAAAACTACAAAACTGTGTTGAAAGAAATCAAATACACAAACAAATGACAAAATGTCCCATGTTCACGTATTGGAAGAATTAATATGGTTAAAATGCCCATACTACTCAATGTAATTCCTATCAAAATTCCAATGTCATTCTTTGAAAAAAGTAGAAAAACAATCTAAAATTTGTATGGAACCAAAGACCCTGTATAACCAAAGCAATATGGAGAATAACAAAGAACAAAGCCAGAGGCATCACACCTCCTGATTTCAAACTATGCTATAAACCTATATTAATTAAAACACTACATCCTGGTATAAAAACAGACACATAAACCCATGGAATAGAATACGGAGTCCAGAATGAAACCCCCACATATGTGGCCAGCTAATATTTGACAAGGGAGCCAATAACAACCCAATGAGGAAAGGACAGTCTCTTCAACAAATGGTTTTGGGAAAACTGGATAAACACATGCAGAAAAATAAAACTGGGCCTCTGTTGTACACCACTCACAAAAATGAACTTGAATGAATCAAAGGATTAAACACAAGACCTGATATCATAAAACTCCTAGAAGAAAACATAGGGAAGAAGCTCCTTGACATTGCAATGATTTTCTGGACATGACACCAAAAGCACAAACAACAAAAGCAAAAAAAAAAAAAATCACCATATGGGACTATGGTAACTTAAAAGCTTCTGCACAGCAAAAGAATCAACAAAATAAAAAGGCAACATACAGAGCAAAAGAAAATATTTGCAAACCATATAACATACAAGTGGTTAATATCCAAAATATATAAAGAACTCATACGACTCAATGGCAACAAAACAAACATGCACCCCTATATTCATAAGTCACATTATTTACAATAGCCAAGATCTAGAAACAGCCCAAGTGCCTATCAGTAGATGATTGGATAAAAAAGTGTAATGCGTTTACACAATGGAATACCACGTGGCTATAAAAAAGAAGGGAACCTTACCCTTTGCGACTGCGTGGATGGACCTGGAGATTATTATGTTAAGCAAAATAAGCTAGTCATAGAAAGACAAATACATATGATCTCACTTACATGGGGAATCTAATGAAAAAATAAACTGATGAACAAAATAGGACCAGAGGTATGGATACATGGAACAAACTGACAGATCTCAGAAGGGAATGGAATGGCGGTGACTGGAAGATATTCACCAAAGAACATATACGCACATATGCACAGGCCGTGGGCACAGACAACAATGTGGCAAAGGCCAGGGAGTAGGCAGTGGGGGTTGTGTGGAGGGAAACATATGAGGGGAAAATGAAGGACATCTGTAATAGTGTCAACAATAAAAATATAGGCAGAGAAACTAAATATTTTTTCAAAAAATACATTCAAATGGACAACAGGTACATGAAGGGGTACTTAACATCACTAATCATCAGAGACATGCAAATCAAGACCACAGTGAGCTATCGCCTCACACCTGTTAGAATGGCCATCACCAAGAAGACAAGAGGTAAGTGTTGGGGAGGATGTGAAGAACAGGGAACCCTTGTGCACTGTTGGTGGGAATGCAAATTGGTTCAGCCACTAGAGAAGCAATACTAGAAGTTCCTCACAAAATTAAAAATAGAACTACCATAAGATCCACCAATTTTACTTTTGGGTATATAGCCAAAGGAAATGAAAATGAGACAGCCAAGAGATACATGCACTCCCATTTTTACTGCGGCATTATTTACAATATCCAAGATATAGAAACAACTTAAGTGCCTGTCAATTAATGAATGGGTAAAGAAGGTGTGGTATATATACAGGTTGGGGCAAAGCAGTTTTACAGATATGAGAAACACAGTTTATTCTTACACCACTATTTCTTAGTTATTGTATTATTTTCCACATGAACAACTGTAAACCTATTTTCCCCACCCTGTATATACACATGTATATGTATATACAGATATACAGATGTATATACAGATATACAGATATATATATACACACATACATATATATTACATACACACACACACATATATATTATATAAACACACGCAAACACAATGGAATTTTATTCAGCCATGAGAAAGAAGGAAATCCTGCCATTCGCAACAGTATGAACAAAATTTAAGGACATTGTGCTAAGTGAGATAAATCAGACAGAGAAAGACAAATACAGTACGATTAACCTACATGTGAAATCTAAAAAAATCAACTTGTAAAAACGGAGAGTAAAATGGTGGTTACCAGGGCCTGGGAGGCAGGGGAATAGATGTTTTTAAGGGTACAAACTCTCAACTAGTGCACAAATAAGTCCTAGAGATCTAATGCACACCAGAGTAAATACAGACAATGCTGTGTTATAATCATCAAACAAATGAAGAGACTAGCTCTTAATTAGTCCCACCACAAAAAAAGGAATGACAGTTATGTGTACTGATAGAGGTGCTAATTATTGCTATAATGGAAATCATATTACAATATATAAATATATCGAATCAACATGTTGTACACATCAGACTTCCACAGTGTTATATGCCAAAAATATTTCAATTTTTTTTAAGAGAGGCTGAAAATACCACTCTTCAGCTGGGATTTTTACTTCTCACAATCAAATTAAATTTCTGTGGGTAAAAATTGATGTTGGGTAGGCAACTAGAAGTCTCTGCCAGAGGTGAGCTCTTAAACAAATTCAGGATTTTGAGCAAAAGAAAGGAGGAATGAGGATTGGGTAGGTAATCCACAATATTTACTACATCCAGTGAAGAAGTGACGAAAATCCTCTATAGCTTTACAATTCTAATTACAATTAGAGTTATAATTAGAACTAGAATTAGAATCTCTAATAAATAATTATATTTTACCATTTATTTATCTCACATTGTTCCATATAGACAAGAAAAGAAACTGTAAACAAAGCTCTTGCTTCCCTTTATTTTGAGAGAGAACATCTCAACTGCACTGGGAATTAATGTCCCCTTGTCCTCTGCACACCTTGGCTTAATGATACGGCAAGAGAAAAAAAAAATCCTTGACCATGTCCTTTTCTTTTGGATTCCTCATTTGATCCACCTCCTGGGCATACTGTTCCTTAATTAACAATTGGAATGAAAGGTGATGCAGAAACACCAGTGTCACAAGAAAACAAACTGAAAATATTTTCTTCACGGCCCAGAGCAATTTTCAGCCCTGAATGTCTATCCATGCCATTAGAAATAGTGTTTAAAAATCATTTCAATTTCATTCATTCCATCTGACAACTTAGTGTTGAGATGGTTCTTTAAATATTTAATAATTGCTAGAGACGTTTCCCTTTATTATAATTCTGTGGTCAGAATCCCCTGGCTCTTTCATCAATCCCAGGGTCTGGAACAAACAGAGTCAGTTAATTTCCAGGCAAACGTCAAGTCACGTGATCTCTATTCCAATTTCCTGAAGGTCAAATGAAGCACTCAGTTGAAGGGGGCGTGTGCATTCCTGTCCTTCCCTTTCACCATTCTTTCACTGCCCCTCTGATGCCTGTCCCTCCACCTACGCACACCCACCCAATCAGACCAAGCTGGGCTTCTCTTAATCATCATCAGGGAGACAAAAAGGTATAGCTTTGAAGCATCCAGCCACAATTTCACACTCCATTTGCACAAGAAGGCCACTAATGTGCTGTTTGTTTTTTAGCAAGCATCTCTGCAGTCATCATGAAAATGTATTTTGGCACACCTCCCAGGGCATGGGAGCTGTTTATGAGAACTTGTCTTGAAGAGCCTACACACAGCATTAGAATGTCCACTGCCATCTGCAAACTGGATGTGGCCCAGAGACATCTGGGAACAGACCAGGAGAACTTCGATGTGTGAGAAAGGTGAAAGTAAAACACTTTTCATTTATCTCAACCCTGTCTACCTCTCTACCAATCTGGTCCCACTTGCCAGGCACTTATAGGATCCACCCTTCACCAACCCTCTTCTAGATCACTGCATGGTATAAAATGTTACGGTGATGACCCAACTCGCATCCGGCTTTTCCCTGCACTCTCAACTCATCAACTTAGAATGAAAAGTGTAGGAATGAAAATTGTCTCTGGCTTTCTCTCCTCCCTACTCTCAGGAAACACCCTTCCCAAATATTTACCACCTGAAACATTCAAAGTAGCAAGAGAAACAGAGGCCAAATAATCACTTTTGTCACACGATTGTAACCGCACAGCCAACACTTCCTGCAACGCTTCCTTCAGTGTTCCCCGAGTTCAGAGCTCTTACTACTCCAGCCACTATGGAGCAGTTTATAGGTAAGATGATTTTCATTCAATCTCTAATTATGGAATACCAAGTACGTGCTAGGCATCGAAAATGAGGAAGAATTCCTTCTCTGGGGAAGCTCGCAGTCTACGAGGTTCACTGAAACAAAAAAACTACACACATATATTCAGGGTCCAGCAGAAGTAAGGCCTGCTTGCATGTGGTTGGTAGGGTAACAATATGGATGTATAATTTATAGTTTTAATTTGAACCTTTCCCCTAAAATGTCATATGGTGTGCTTGAGTGTGATATTGTTATGTTACAGAATTACATGCTCATGATTTTGCGATAAACATGGGTGTTATTTGTGCTGGGCCCTGCATATGTTAAATGCCAGGATGGTGGTGTACATACATGGGTACATAAGCACACAGAGAAGGGGCACTTCAGAAAACCAGAGAAATCAGAAGCTCCTTCTCGGGGAAGAATATAAATGGTGAGTTATATCTTGAAGAAGGTATAAGATCCTTTTTGATCAACTGAAAACAAAAAAGGTGGAGGGCAGAGAAATGAGCAGAAACAGAGGTGCAGAAGAAAGAAACCCAAGGAGAATGGGGAAAAGCAGAGAGTCTTACAAGACGCTCTTACAAGAGCGAGCACGTGAGGCCAGGAGTGAAAGCGGATGAAGCAAGAGAGTGGAGCCAGGGCCAGGCCTCGGGGGCCTTGTACACCGTGTCAAGGAACACGGTTTTTATTCCACACTGGGGAGCAGCTGAAGGGATTTTATCAGGGGAGCTATATGATGAGATTTATGCTTTGGATGGGTCACTGTGGTCCCTGAACTGAGGACGGATTTAAAAGAGAAAAAGCAGAAGTTGGTGGCAGTCAGGAGGCTGTGGCACAGAGCAGAAAGGAGGGTATGAGTGCAGGCATCATGGAGACAAAGGGAGCGGAGGAGATGGCTTCAAGAAAATATGTAGGAAGAAAAGTTGGCAGCATTGGGGGATTATCTGGATCTATGGCGTGAAAAAGAGGTGGAAGATTAAGATGACTCCCACATTTGTGACTTCTGTGACTATGGATGCAAAGATAAAAGGAGGAGTTGGCATGAGGAGGAGAAAAGATACTGTGTTCTGTTTTGTGCATACTGAATTTTAGAAGATGCTTATAGGACAACTCTGTGGATATGTCTAGATAATAACTGGCTATTGGAGTGTGGAACTAGGGGATGAGATCCAGACAGGAGGATGAGATATATGAGTTACCTGCCTACAGGGGTTATTAAAACCATGACACAATATGGAGGTCACATTATCCAAATATATAACACAAGTAAAAGGAGAACTAGTGGAGGAGGGCTAGGAAAGGCTGCTGTTGAGGGAATAAGCAAAATAAGAGTAGTCCATGAAAAGCAGAGAGGAAGAACAGACGGAGCTAGAGAAAGATAATGAGGTCAGAGTGACAGACTAGAAGGTAGGGGCATGGAAAGTTTCAGGAAGATGAATGGATGTGTGGAAAAACAAAGTGAATTTAACATATATATTTACCACCTTTCCCACCAAAAACTATAAAACAAAAAGGGTCACAAAATGGTTTTAATTTATGAATGCACAAAATAGTAAAGACTAGGAGAAACCAGAAGACTGAACATGTCAACAAAGTTTCAGAAATTGTTAAGGAGATGGGCAAGTATCACTGACTTAAGAGACGGGAGGAAACTAAGGGAAGTTTATAAGGGTTTGGGGTGGGGTTGAAAAATACAGGAAAAAAAATCTATTTCTACAGTATGCTCAGGAACTGGAGAGCAAGTACCTTTGCAGTTTTAAATACGACTGTGTTGAATGTGGAGAATTTGAAAGTTTGTATGAAGAATTAAACTGACGCCCCACAGCTGGTGACTTCCCTGCCCCACTCCAACCCAAGATTCAACTTTGAACATCTGGAAAGTTAAACGAGAGAGATTCTGATCTGAAGAACAACAGGTCTGGATGACCATGGGACCAAGGAAATCTCACTGGAAAGAGAACAAATCAGTGGAATTCTGGTATTGAACTCCGAGACGCCTATCTCCTCCTTCCTGGCTCTCAGAATGCCGACAACCCTCCTCACCTTCTCCCCCACCACGTACATGCCTCTCAACGCACACGCATCTCAGGCAGGAGATGGACGTCTCTGTCTCTGTGGGAAACTGGCCTACATAGGAGAAAAGAACTATACAGACTGACAACAGAAGATGCACCAATGAAAATAGCATGTCATTGCCTTATCGACCTTCACTGAAGCTCTCTCACCTGCAAGAGCTGCCGATCATTTTGAAACACTTTTCCATAACTGGAATGGGCAGTCAGTGATCACCACACAATTGAGGAAAGCACCTAATGTGAAAAACAGAGTCTAAACAATGTTTTTTAAAGGGATCTGGAGGAAAAAGAGGCAATGCAGTAAAACTTTAAAAAGATATAATCAATATCTTCAAAATATAAAAGATACTGCATTAGTGAGGAGACAAGGAAGTGGTGAGGGTTTATCACAGATAAAACCCAAACCTTGAGCTTGGACCTCTAGCCTCAAACTGTAATAAAATTCATTTCTGTCATTTAAGCCATGCAGTCTATGGTATTTCGTTATGTCAGCACTGGCAAATGATCCAGGGTGGCCAGGCAGGATTTCTTAGTGACTTAGAAGATGGTGTGACCTGAGAGTCAAGAGAGGCATATGGCCAATCTTTAAAAGACTAGTAAAAATTGGAAATAGTTGCTGTTTAAGACTTTTCTTTTGAGGTTTGCCCCCTCTTAAATATAAATGTCCTGGGGAAAAATTATATAATGAATATTAGACATATTTCAGGTCAGTTATTCTCAACCAAGGGTTATTCTGATCCCCAGAGGTTAGTTGGCAATGTAGGGAGACATTTTTGTTGTCATACCTAGGAGAAAGAGATGCTATGGGCAGCTGGTGAGTAGATGCCATGAATGCTACAGTGCACAGGACAGTCCCCACAACAAAGAATTATCCAGCCCAAAATATCAATACTGGGCAGGTTGCAACATTCCACTCTACGTGGATAAGAATCAGGTTTCTAACACAGTATCAGGTTCTACAGATTATAAAATCCAATATATAGTGAGACACTAGGATCCACAAGGACAAACTTGAGCAACTGCATCCAGAGAGTCATGTTCAAAACAGTGCCAGCCTTGGCCACGCTGTCCTTCTCAAAGGGCAGCATAGTGAAAGGAACATGGACTTTGGACTCAAAATTGAGGTCAAACTCCAACTTCATAGCTGTGTGATCTTTAAAAAATTATTCATGAGCCTCAGAAGAGTGAGGGAAATGCCTTAAATTAGTATGTGGATAAAAAAAGATATTGCATCTAAAATACTCATTGCATATAAAACACTCTGCCACAGAGTAATAATAGCTACCTTTTTTTTTAATGCTAACTGTATGCCAGGCATTTCTCTAAGTGCTTGATAAGAATTAACTTATTTAATCCTCACAACAACTTTATGTGATAGATACTATTATTATGTCCATTTTACAAAAGAAAAATCTAGAACTGGAACTGTCCTTTGGAACTAATCCTCATCATCCTCATTAACAGTAAAAATATATATATTTAACATTCATTACCTATTTGAGCTTTACCTAAGCCCTGGAAACAGTTAAGTTTCTACTTTCCTAGTCTACAAAAAGTCACAGAGAATGCTTACCACCTTTCAAAACTGAAACAAATATCTAGATGGGAAGGTTTTACCCAAAGAGACAACCTCTTCTTGACACTTTTTCTATATAAGATTTCTCCTACAATTGCTAATTTTACTATTGTATTAATCATAGACTTCTCAAGGGGTGGCCCTAGAAATGTATTTCTTTGACGTGCCCCCTCCAAGCTTTGAATTTAAGTTGACTACTACTTACCAAAGTCCTTCTAAGCCAAGGTGCTATAGAAGATAGGAAGGAGGCTGAGAAGTCAATATCCTTACCCACAAATCGCTCATGATCCCAAGGAAAAGAATATACTAGAATGCTTCACTAAATTTCAGCCAGGGTGATAAGTATAATTATAGAGAAGTAGACAAAGTACTGTAAGAGAAGAGAAAAAAATGAAAGAATGGAAGGTCCTGAACACAGGGATTACAGAGAACACAAGAGACGCACGGGAAAGAAAAGAGGTACAGTAGAGTGAGAATGCGGGGACAAGGTCAACAAAAATCCACCCTTGACACTGACACTATTGAAAGTCAATGTGTAACAATTGAGATCAACCATCTGGAGGAAAACAGATTCTGAAAAATGAAGTGAAGTCATAACAATAATCATGGCTCAGCTGCTATACCAGACACTAAGGATAAAAGACAACTGTCTCCTGCCCTCAAGGAGTCTGTAGATTGGTGGGGAGGGTATCACAATACCAAAGCGGTATCGCCATGGCGGAGGCAAGCCCCAGACACTAGGGAGCACGTGGGTGGGCACTTAACCCAGGCTTGGTGGGCAAGGGAGCTGGAGGGGTACCAGCTTCCTCTACATTTTGAAGGTGAGTAGGAGTTAGCCGCGGGGCCTGGGAGAAAGGGGGGAAGAGTGCTCCAGTCAGAGGGTCCACTGAAGGGTCTCAGTCAAAGGAGACTCCTAATTATATTTATATTTTAGAAAACTCTAGCTACAGTCTGAATAATCAATCAGAGGCATAAAACCTTGCAAACAGTAGCCACTATGAGACTGCTGTCAGGGCAAGGCATCTAAACTAAGACAATGTCAATGAGGAAGAAACATACGGATCTGAGTTGTGTTCAGAAGGCATAATCAAGCTCTAAAGCTCTATTTAAATAAAAAATAATAGCTAACACTATTTACAAAGCGATTGTTATATGTAGGGCCCTGTTTCAACTGCTTTCTGGGTGTTAATGTGTTTGTCACTAACAGCAACAACACGAGGACGCTGAAGTGCCTGCTAAGTGGGAAAGCTGGAACTCAGTCTGGGGCACTGGATCCAGAATTTGATACCTAACCACTAACCGTATTATTGATACAAGGGTCTAAGCTTCAAACATTCCTGGAAATACAGAGTGGGGAGCCACATCTGTATCCCAATGCTACCTTGGAGACCTCGTGGCAAGGACACCCTGACCAGTTAGCAAACCCAGCCTTCTTTCTCTTGGGTCGGATTAAAAGAAGCATGTGAGAGTGAGACGCTGTGACAAAGAAAGAAAAAAACAGAAGGTTATGATTAGAGGGAAGAAGACTGGCTGTGACAAGAAGTGGAGGAGGTCGGAGATGTGGCCAAACTGAGGTGAAGAGATCCCACTGCAACTGAGAAGGTCAAACCTGATACAGTGCAAAAGTTAGTCACGTGGGAAGACAGTTCTGATACATTGTTAGATAAAAATACATCATTTACAAGGCAGGAAATGAGTGTGATCCCATTTTTGTAAGATGTACATTCATGCTAATGGGTTGTCTCTGAACTGTAAAGACACTGTCTTTTTCTTCCTTTTGTTTATCCTCCTTCTAAAATGATAAATGTATTATTTTACCTTTAGTAAAATAATCCAGAAACTGGCTGAAATCAATTTGTGGGAAAGGAAGACTGAGGCAGCTACTAAAGTAAGTCATGGGGACACAAAAAGTGTCCTGGGGTGAACGGCTGACATCAACGAGGCTGGAAAGAGGGTGGTGCAATTAAATGACATGGGATTCAAGAGAGAGGAAGGAGCCAATGCCCAGGGCAAGTCATGAACGAGGACTGGTCCAACCAGCCATGAAGGGGGTGTCAAGTTTATATTATCATCAGGGGAGAGGCTATTTTTGTTTGTTTTTGCTTTCTAAGGCCTCTTTTGAATGCTAAAAAAATATATAACATTAAATTTACCACCATAACCATTCTTGCTATACAATTCAGTAGTGTTTGGTATAATCACATTGTTGTGCAATAGATTTCTAAAATTTCTTCATCTTGCAAAACTGAAACCCTATACCCAATAAACTCTAATTCCCCCTCCCCTCGTTCCTCCACTCCTGGCAACCATGTCTCTGCTTTCCGTTTCTCTGGCATTGAGTACTTTGGGTACTTCACATGAGTAGGATTATAAAGTATTTGTTCCTTTGTAGTTGGCTTATTTCGCTTATGAGGATGTTCCTAAAGTTCATTCATGTTGTAGCACGTGACAGAATTTCCTTGCTTTTAGGCTGTATAATATTCCATCGTATATCTATGACACATTTTCTTTATCCACCTGTCAACGAACATTTGGGTTGTTCCACCTCTTGGCTATTGTGAATAATGCTGCCATGAACATAGGTATGCAAATTGAGATTGGTTTTTTAATAATGAAAAAAAGAAAAGATTCAAAGACAGAGTTTCTGTAAAGAAACTGGTTCTCAAAGGAGTGGTAGTTCCAGAAGACACATTGAAAAATGTAAATGATTCCAGGACAAATGGAGTAAAATTCTGGATTCAGATGAAAGTAGAATATACCAAATTGACATGACTACCTGTCTTTACTGAGAAGATTGACATTTGTACTGCAGACTTGCACTACAAATTTTTAAAACCCTCTCCATCAACTAATGCATTTCTTTAGCTCCTACTGAAGGCTCCAACATGTTTTCCCAGGTACTAATTAAGTCCACTAACAATTACACCCAAACCCCTGGAAGCCTCTTGTCCTCTCTCAATTTTCAATCACATTGTAAACCTCAGCTAACATTTGAGGGTTACATCAGTATTAGAAACTGCCTTGAGAGAAAGGAAAAATAAAAAGAAGCCAGCCCCAAATTCAGGGAACATATCATAACTTAAAATCTGTTTAACTGAAAAAACAGTACTGGAGAACTAGTTAGTTCAGAACGTTGCCTCTACTACTAAACCCAACAGCCCACGCAGTCGCATTTTGTACGCCCCACTGCCTTCTGGAATAAGTGCGACTCTTCAACCTCAGGCCAAAAAGAAGTTAAAACAGGAAACCAACAGCTCTGGAGGTGGGCGGAGTTCACGGTCACATTCTCTCTTCCATCATTGAGCACACACATCCCGCACTGTCTTCAGATTGTGTAGTTCAGCATCAGCATCACTCACACACAGCCCCTGTGTCAGACACTGTATTGCTATTCACTCGTTTGATTTTAAAACAACCCTATGAGCTGGGTCCTAGCAGCGTTCTTAATACAGGTGCAATAATTAAGGCACAGAAATGAATTAATTTCTGACCCAAGATCACATCACCAGTAAGTGTCAGAAGCAGGATTCAAACTTAAGCAGTCCGGTTCAGATCCCATGCTCTTAATGATCACACTATACAAACAAGTATAATAAACATCCATCCACCTACAGAATTTAAATACCATCTTGGATGCAAGATTTCTACATCAAAATGATCATTAAAAGGTAATGATAGCATTAATCTCATTACCATCATTCAGCTTCAAAGGAAACAGTCCATCTTCTCCTTTAACCAATCAAGAGCAATTTTAAAATTTATGAAACCTGGTGGTGGGAGGAAGATAATGAAAGCTAGAGCACATTTAGCAGCAGAACAATTACTAGTATAATCAGACCTCAGAGTGCTTTGGACAAGACATAACTTATGCTAAAATTAACAATGAAAGACTTGAAAAGAAATTTATGGCCCTCGTGCACTAATAACAATTGTATAGGTTATTTACTTCATTTCTCCAGACTTTTTATTACAAAGACAATGAGCCAGTAAAAAAAAGCTGTTTACTCCCTTTTGATGTCCTGTATCTGCTAGGGGAATGCCATCCAGTCCCCAGAAGTACCTGAAAAGGAGAAGAAATCAAAGAATTTCTGTGATAAGGTGTAAAAGGCTTATTTCTTTCTTCTACCAACCCAAGTTTCTCTAGATTTTTTCCACATCTAACTTCGCAAAGGTAGAAGGTTAATGTTTGTCCAGGAGCCTCTCTCCACCTTCAGTGTCTGTAACTCGGGGTTCAAATTTGTCTGTTGTATGATGCTTGATTGGCATCACTTTGTTATCGTCTATTCCAAGTCCCAGGTCTACCCTGAGTCACAGTGACCCAGCAAAGCAGGTGAGGAATAAAGACACATCACGGAGTCCAGTTGTGCTGTCACAAAATTACCTGCTCTGCACTGCAACCAACGGTTTGGATAGTTACCAGGTCATGTGTGAATTCGGCTCCGTCCCACACTTGTGTCAATGATGTACATATTCTAATGCTGTTAAGGGGTGGAAATGTAAGTCCTCTGGAGTGATTATTGCTTTGGGGGAGTATCTTGATGGAAAAGGATAAGTATCAGGCTCTTGGGTGGAAGAAATCCTATTTTACAACAAGCACCACCTTCCCCGGACTTCGACAAAGTTTCCTTTAAGTTTCTAACGGCAATTCCAATGACCAAAGAACCAAAACCTTCTCAAGGTTACTGGGGAGATGTGCTGGGTGAACAGAGAATTAAGAGCTGTGGGAGCAACTACTAGAGAAAATATCACAGCAGTAGCACATGACATCTTTTGTGCCCTAAATTAGCAGCAGACCAAGTTTAGAGGAGTTGCAATAGCCTTGTGTTGAGAATAGGAGATGAACAGGTCATATGCTACACTAGTACAATCCCTAAATGTCACAATATCCCAACAAGCTAAGAACAGAAAGAACAAATTTGCACCTGCAAGCATGTAATTTTCTCTACTCAAAATACAAACATGACCCTATGAATCCAAATCAAATCAATTTGTGACATTTTTCTCATTTTGAAGATTAATATTTAAGCAAGCAACTAAAATTTCTAACCCTGAATTCAAAAATCTTTAAATTGACCCTGCAGAGTTCAAAAACTCTGGGTCATTTGAGGCAGTAAACACAAAGCAAGTTAGTGTGTGATTCAAAAGTCACCTCGCTCCGTCATGCATTCTGCTGGTCAAACCTAATTTCTCCTGCCAGACTTTCCCCGGGAACAACGGCATGGGATCTCTGGAGCTGTCCCACATACAAGTGATGATTTATTTTTCCATCTTCCATTTCTCTGACTCTACACAATTTGAATCTCTCATTCATATAAACACTTACTTCCTACCATGTGTCAAATGGTACATGATTTCTGTAGACAAAAATCAATGTTCTATTTGTTCAGTTACATATTCTTACTAGGTCTCCCTGGCATACATTTGAGATTATGAGGACAAAGTGCATAAACCCACTTCAGTCTCAATCCTCTAGTGCTGAACTCATTGAGTGCCCTAATTTTTTTTAAAAAACTAGTCATAGACCAGTTGGTATATCAATATCCATAAATATCAAGAAAATGATACACAGTTAACTTTTAATTATCCCCACTAATGAAGGGGAACAGTGGCATGGTTAACCCAAAATAGTTTATAATCCAAGATTAATTTCTATTAGAATTTGGAATTCATTATGTGAGTTTCTCCCCAGAAGATTTACTTTCTGATTGTTTTCTATGATGAATATACAAGTGAGAAACTTAATTTTTCTTAGTTTTAAAATTTCTAAGCTTCAGCCTCCATCCCAGGCTCTCAGAACTAAAATGTAATGTCTTTCACTGAAGTGTATGATACTACCATAACTCCTCATAATCCCATCCGGAGCTTCCCACGGATGATGAGTTATCATTAGATCCTAATGCCATGCTTTCCAAGAAATAAATACATAAGGATTCAGCTCACCTTTTCTGAGCTCTTCCTCTCTCATCCTTTTAACTTATCTGTCTTAGTCTGTTTGAGCTGCTACAACAAAATATTACAGGCTGACTAACAACACATGTTTATTTATCATAGTTCTAGAGGCTCTCAAGTCCAAGATCAAGGCACCAGTAAGGTCACATTTTGATGAGGGTTTTCTTTCTAGTTCATAGCCAGCACCTTCTTCCTGTGTCCACACATGGTGGAAGGGGTTAACGGCACCTGTGGGGTCTCTTGTATAAAGATTAATCCCATTCATGAAGGCTCTGCCCTCATGACTTACATACCTCCCAAAGGTACCACCCTCCTAACCATCACCTTTGGGAATTAGGATTGCAAATTATGAATTTTTAGAAGACACAAACATTTGGATCATAGCATCATCTTATTTATCCCGTATTTTGCCATGTATGAGCACTTTTTGCCCAAATTTTCGAGGTAACAATAAGGATGTGCATTATATATGGTTAGCACTAATTTGTGCCTATGTAAATGTTTTTAATTCTTGTATTTATGCTTATGCATTAAAAGTGTTAACTCTAGAAAGCAGTAATGATGTCCATATGCGAAATAATACTCGGGAATACAATAATTGGTTTTGTTTCTAAACATAAATAAATAAATAACTGAATTAAAAAATTAAAATGAAAGATTTTTTTCCTGAAAGTCTGGGCCAAAAACATGCATGTGCATTATACATGGCAAAAATACGATACCTCTGTATTGCTCATCCATGTATTGGTTCAAACATTTGAACACCTGTATTAGTCAGCTGTTCCTGTAATAATACTGAGTAACAAGTTACCTTGAAGCCCAATGACTTAAAGCAACAGCATTTACTTCTTGCTTATAGATCTTCCAGCTGGTTAAACTCAGGTCGAGGCTTTCATTTTGGTTCAGCTCTGCTCTATGAGCCACCCATACATACTTAAAACCTCTGCTTACACCATGTCTGTTCACTTTCCATTGACTTAAGGAAGTCATATTGCCAAGCTCAAAGTCAGTGGGGCAAGACGAGTATACTCCGCCCCAAACAAAGGGAGGATGAAGGTAAGTTTTTTGGTGAAAATGCATCCAGTCTATCGTTTAATATACATTAGATAGTCCAGTGGGCTCTGGAAATTTCACGATTATTAAGTCATGATTGTTGTTCTCAAGGAACTCACATTTCAGGGGAGGAAAGTACTAAAAAGATCACATCAAAACTAATAAAAAAGAATACATCCAAAATACTATGAGGGAGGGGGACAAATGAGGGAGCTTTATACTCTTGAGCTGAGGAAATCAGCAAAGGCTTTGACCTTTGAGGGTCTGAGATGGAACTGGAAGATAAATATGGGTTTCCAAGGAAAAAGATAAAACAAGGATGCAGAAGTGTGAGAGTAAATGGTCTCCTCAATAAATGACAGGTCACACAGTGTGACTAGAACTCAGTATATGTGAGGGTGGCTGAGGACAAAAATCACTCCTATTAATATAAGCTAAGTTTGGTTTATGAAAGGTATTATGGACAATATTAATGAGTTCAGGATTCTTCTTACCGACAATGAAGAGACTGGTGGATTTCACACAGGGGAGAGCAAGAGATCACTGATATCGCCGGAACTTAATTTGAAAAAAGATCCCCAGTGGCAGGGCAGAGGAGAGACTGGAGGGATGGAGGAGATGCTGGAGGTGGGAAAATCAGTGGAGGGGCTTTGACGGTACTGCGGGTGGAACAATGAGGATATGAGCCAGAGCACATCCAAAGCAAGGAAGGAGAGAGGGTCGATTTGAAACATATTTTGGGTATGGAATCAGAGAATAATTAGATGAGATAGAGGAGGAGGAAGAAGAAGGAGGGGACTGGGATTCATGCTTTCCAAGGTTATACAACCACTTAAAAGGTGAGGCCCTTCTTCTTTCTGCTTTCCAGAGCACTCCTCCCTACCATTCCTCCTTTCCACATCTCCGCAGGGAACAATGAATTCTGTCTCTCAGCTAATGAAAGTCCTAAGGCAGCAGCAGAGAAGAGGGGTCGAGGTGAAGGAAGAGTTGTTTGATGAGAAAAGACTGATATGATATATCCCTTTCCATAATCAGTGGAACACAGGTGAATAGATTGAGCAGGTTCTTTACTGACTGCCTTTAATCACCAAACTTGAATCAATACTCCTTTAGAGGAACATATATTAATTCTCCAAACAAACAGCTGATGCCTGAGAAGAGATGTTTGCAATGTTTACACACTCCAGCTCCCCTGCAATTGGGATTGGGGGGAGGACAGGGGATGAAAGGAAGGCAACTCTGAACCCAAGGCAGAGCCTATGCTTGGAAGGGGACAAAAACTTCTAATTGTACTGATCTGTGCATTATTTCAGCATCGTCCGGACTGATGCTGGTGCACAGTTACCACAGATAAGGCAGCCCCCTCCTCCCACCCCGCCACCACTAGTCACAAGCCCTCAGACACCAGGTAGGATGGCTCTGCTTTTACTCGATCTTTATGCATCCACTAGGTTGGAAGTAGTGAGAGAGGAGGAGCTTGGAGGAGCTCCTAGAACTCTAGGCTCCCAACAGAGCCTACTGGGAAAAAACAGAGACAGATCGATGTCTCAAGCCTGGTTCCCCAGCTGTATGACACTGAACAAGTCCCTTCAACTCGCTAAGACCCCATTTCTGCATTTGTGAATGAAAATTAAAAGCTACTTCTCCACTGATAGTGGTCCTGGGATAAGGTAATCCCAAAGGTCTACAACTTCAAGTGCATTCAAAAGTGTTGGAATATTTCCTCCCTCGTCCAATATTTCACTTTGCTAAACTGGGGCTGATTTGTTTAAAGGACTGTCGAATAAAACTGTTTAACAAAACTCCCCCAAGTTGAGAGTCTGCAGAGACAATATATGGCTTGTGCAATAAGCTAGCATATGCTCATATCCTGTCTTCAATCTTCCTCTTGCTATTTCCTCTGACAAGAAGAGCCAGGCCAAAACTCTACAGACCAGCCATCCGTGCTGAGAGCAAGGCCATGGGTTAACACGAGCCTTTTTAAATGATTCCAGTTGTTGTTCTAAATAATGGTAGCCATTATCCGTGTTATTAATAAAGGCTATTTCACCAAACCGGTCTGTGTGTCCTGCTTAACAGTGGGCCAAAGAGGTCAAGACATGAAGGATGAGACTGGATTTCTTTTTTCAGAATTACCTCAGGGCAATTTCTAAGGGACTCAACCAACAGAGAAAACATACTCACAGTTTCCTCTGGCTTTGGACCCCTTCCTGCAATCAGACATCATTCCTGCACTCCCCCACCCCAGTCTGAGAATTAATATGCAAATTCCCTAACTGCATGGCCAAGAATTTTACATGTCTCACCTGGAGTGGTTAAGTGATTTCCTAGGTCTCTGCCTTCCTCATTCCAGGGAGGGGAGGAGGGTGTCTAAGGACCTCAAGTTCAGGACTGTCATAGGGACCATTAGTGTCACTAAATTAACCAGCCCTCAGAATTAGCCAAGAGAAAGTGTATATTAATCTGACTTAGCGATGTGAGAACAGAAGCATTTTCTCTTATGATTAACCTTTCGGAGTCCTCTTAGGCCACTCACATGTCAGCTGATGCAAAGACCACTGAGGAAGCGTTAAAATGTTCCTAGAACCACAGAGTCTTTGTGCCATTACTTCCCTTAAAATAACCAAATTACTTATGCCTTCAACTGTAAATCTCTTTTAGAGTTATTCCTGGCAAAGTTATGTAGATACAGAAATGTAAAATAATGGTCCCTATCCCTTAGGAAACTCATTATTTAATAGATAAAATTATGATTATCATTTCTGTGTCTTGCTAATGTTAACGGAATGCCTTTCATATACATTATTTCATTAAAATGCTCACAACTATGAGAGATGGATAGTGCCTTTATCCCCCATTTAAGGATACTAAGACAAAGATAAGTAAAACAATACACCGAAGTTCTCACAGCTAGTCAGAACCCAGATGAAGGGATGATTAGTTCTGCAGAGATGAAAAGGAAGAGAGAGAGATCGGGAAAATCTGTAGAAAATAGTAACGCTCTGAGTTTTAAGGACCAGCAAAAGGGTGATGGATTAAGAAGTAACTTACGAAACATCTGCTATGAGCCAAGCACCATGCTTGCAACTGGGACACACAAATGCAAGGCACTGCCATCCCTGCCTTCAAGTGACTTACATTCTAACAGTAGACAGGGCATGCAAAAGTCGCCTCAAATTCCAACTGTCATCTGAGAAGAAAGTGCAGCTTGAACCACCAATGGGCACTGCATGCCTCCACCACAGCCACCAGTTACTTCATCTGGCTGCTCCCCACTAAACACATTAGTAAGAGCAAAGGAACAGCCAGTGGGCCACTCAGAACATATTACCATCACCCTAGATCTCAAATGCAGGGCCTTGCAGGTTGGTGACAAACAAAAAAGGCAGAGAAACGGGTCCACCCCCTTGGTGTCAGGAACCCTCTGCAGCAACTACGTGCCTAGGTAGTCCTGGTCTTAAGGGGTCACAGGGTAAATCTCTTACCAGTTAACAGAGAAAACATCGGAAGGGTCATCGTAGAGATAGGCACTTGTAAGCTGTCTTTACGGGCCTTGTACTGGGGAGGACAAGGGGACCCCTTAGATGAGTTGGTTATGGGGGGAATGGTAATCAGAGGCAGTACACAGCTTGGATTTGAGGGCCAAAATGCACTGGTTTGAATCCCACCTCTGCTACTTAATTATTTGAACTTGAAGAAATTATTAATCTCTCTTGACTCCATTTTCTAATCTGTAAAATGGGAATAATTAATAATAGTACCTACCTTATATGGTGTTATAAGAATTAAAATAATTCAGTAACAGATGAAAAATTCTTAGAACAATGCCTGGCACATGATAAGCACCATTAAAGTGTTAGAGACTCATACATACCAAGGCTAAGGGTTAATAGAGGGGCTCAGTCACTCGAACCTGCCTCAAAAGCTGTAATTCAGTCAATTAATTATATTTGACTTTTGAAATGATTACTTCCAAAACACAATTCAAATAATCACTCCAAAGTAAGTTATTTAACCCCAAAACCTACCACCTTAGGAAACATAACAGCTTCCTGGTGGGTAAGACAGTTTTTAGGAGTATTGTCTATTATTGACTCACAAGTTGCTCTCCAAAACCTTCCCTAATCATACACATACAGAGACACTTATGCATGCACACATACACACACACACACATCAGTGTAGTGTAGGGTCTTTTGTGTCCGAAAAACCTGGGTTCAAAATCCTTACCATTCACTAACTGTGTGATGGTGGGCAAATCAGTTGAATTTGCAGCCCTCAGTATCCTCATCTGAAAATGAGAGTAATAAAACCCATCTGAACTGTAAAGAGGTCCTGTCTATCAGCATGTGGTCAGAGCCTGTCAAGAGGAAGCAGTCTATAAATGGCAGTTACAATGCCCATTGAGCATTACTCACCTGGAAAGGGGCCCCATAAAAATGATGTAATTTTTCTTTCCAATGAGGTTATTGATTCCCTTTAAAAAGACTCTCAGCAGGATAAATGACCCTTCATTATTTCCCCAGCAGACTCCTGGCATTTTGGGGTTTCAAACAAATTGAACTTACCATATCTATGAGTCCCAAAGGTCGATAGACATTGCTTCATAATGGCAGAAAATTATCACATCAATAAAAATTGACCATTGTTCAGATCCTGAAATCCTCCAAAGAACATTACCTGGAATTTTCTGGAAGGCAGGGTTGATCAGGACCTACCATCTTCATCCAGAATGTCCTTAAGGGCAAACCAAGCCAGGGGCAATCACAAAATAAACCAGAGTAGGAGAGAACAACTAATGTTCTGCCTCGGTCATCAATCCCCCACACTGATTCTGCTGGGATGCCTTAAAATCCATATTTAATTATGTCACTTTTCCTGGACATCACTCCGTAGCTCCCCATTTCCCATAAGCCAAAACCTACCCTTCCTTCTCCTACCTCACTCCATCTCTTCCGTCTCATGTCTTGCCATTCTGTTTCTATAATCCACAGCCTATACTCCAGTCCTACCAGATCTCACTGTCAGCTCATCCTATCCATCTTAGACTCAAGACGTTCTACACATCACCTTCTTAAGTCAACCATTTTATTGTCATGTTGACTGCAGTTCCAAAGACTATGTGATAATTATATTTTTTGCTCGCCTTTCAGCCATGCCCAGTCGATAATCAAACCAGAGAAATATTTTAATAGTGACCTATTTTTCCATCTGCTATTTTAGGTCATAACCAATTTCTTACTAGAATATCAAGTTCTGCATTTGATAATGCCTGCAGTATCTCAGGTCACTCATTTATACTGCCTTTATACCAACCCAGAGCAAGTAGGCAGGAACTGAGAATCTTAACCAAGATGAAAAGAATGACCTCGATGGTTAGCTGGGTTACTGCAAGGAGAGAGTCCTATCACTATAGCGGGTACATGTTGCATCCACTTCTCAGTACATCAGAGAGGCAACCTAGGACAGCGGTCATAGTGTAACCTCTGGAGACAAACTGCCTGGGTGTGAGGTCTGGCTCCACCACTTATGAGATGTGTGACCTGGTACATGTTATTTCATTTCTTTGTGCCTCAATTTCCTTTGTAAAATGGGGATAATAATAGGGCCCAACTCAAAAGGTTGTTGAGAGGATTACTAGAGTCAATAATTGTAAATATACACACAGAGAATAGGGCACATAAACACTATACAAACATTTGTTAAGTAAAACAAGTACAATACTGTATGGTTATGGTGCTCAGGGCAGCAAATGCCCCACGACAGCTGTCAAAAGCTGAAATTTTGGAGATTTCTTTGTTAGGATAGTAAAGTAGGTATTATCGACTGTTGCTGAAAAGATCCCAATTTGTTGTTGTTGTTGTTTTCACTAAAAATGGAAATCAGTACCGTTAGCCTTCATCGAACATTATGGCAAAAGTCAGAAATAGTCATTTCTCAGGGAGAAAAACCACACAAAAGCAACGATTATAAAGTGTCAAAACAGTGGCATTAAAATGTCCTGTTTTTGGCAGTGATACCCTAATCCTCTGAAAGCAAATTTCAACCATGGAAGACAACACCTCCACAGAGTACCTTTGATAATTGGGGCTTAACCACCCCTTTCAGCCTAAAAGATCTCTCATTTATATGGGGATAACTAGCTACCACCAAGAGTGAAAAAACACATAGAAACACCACAATGCGGTATCACAGAGAATTTTAGAGTAAAGAAGGCTAATGAAGTGTGCTACTCCTGAGCCTCCTACCAGTAGTAAGTCTGCTACAGCTTCCAAAGGCACTGAGATGTGCAAGAGGCCTAAGGCTCACGGTCCTGCCCGCTTCAGAGTCTTAGGCGCTACAATAAATGCCTGTTGCACCATATAATCCCAAGGTTCAACAAAGGAAGGATCAGCGTCCAGGATCACTCGTACGGCAGTTAGTAGGGTTCAGATCCCTGAGGGCTGCTGGCCAGAGGTCACCCTTGGTTCCTAGCCACGTGGACTCTTCCAACATGGCAGCTTGCTTCACTGAAGTGTGTGAGATGAGTAGGACACAGACTAAAAAGATGAAAGTCATCATTTTTAATCTAATCACACAGGTGATATCGTGTCAACTTTGCCATATACTATTGGTTAAAACAAGTCACTATGTCCAGCCCTCTCTCAAGGAGAGAGGGTTACAAAAGGGAGGAAGTATTAGGAGGTGGGGGTCATTGGAGGTCATCTAGGAAATCTGTCTACCACACAGCAAATTACTAAAGGAAAAAATAACCTTTTCACTGATTCAGTGGAATCGGTGGAGTCTGAGGCCATTGTGTGTTTGGGTTAAAAAATAAGGATAAAGTGGAACCTCAGAAAAGTGCCAGGGGCATGGAAGTTGCATTTTGTCAAATCCAATCTCATCTAGAATATGGGAGAAAAGGGGTTTAGAACCTGGCAGAGGAGGGAGAGAACCATATTTCCTCCATTATTTATTAATCAGCAGACACTTTAAAGTCTTCATGTAATCCTCACTTCACTACTACAAGCTGGATATTACTATCCTTAGGTTATAGGTAAGTAAATTGATGACTAAGGTTAAATTTCTTTTCTGAAGACACATAGCTACTAAAAACAGGTTCAATTAATGTAGGCACTAGAATCAGAGTCTATAACCTACTATTTACTTTCCAGGTGACTATTGGAAAGTAATTTGTTTGTATTGTTTGCTACTGTATCCTGATTGCCCCATGTTTTGGGGGGTTTTTTTTCCACTAGTTTAAGTAGTTCCTTTTTTTTTTTCGTTTTTTTTCATTGTTGTTCAAGTATTGTTACCTCCATTTTTCTGCCACCATTTTCCCCTTCCCCACCCACCTCCACCTCCCACCCTCAATCCTTCCCCTCTTTGGCTTTGTTGATGGGTCCTTCATACATGTTCCTTGATGACCCTTCCCCTTCTTTTCCTATGTTATCCCTCTCCCTCCTGCCCTCTGATTACCATCAGTTTGTTCTTTATTTCCATGTCTCCGGTTATATTTTGCATGCTTGTTTGTCTTGTTGATTAGGTTCCAGTTAGAGGTGACATCATATGGTATTTGTCTTTCACTGCCTGGCTTATTTCACTTAACACAATGCTCTCCAGTTCCATCCATGCTGTTGTGAAGGGTAGTAGCTCTTCCTTTCTGCTGCATAGCATTCCATTGCGTAAATGTACCATAGTTTTTTGATCCACTCATTTACTGTTGGGCACTTAGGTGGCTTCCACTTGGCTATTGTAAATTGTGCTGCTATGAACATTGGGGTGCACAGGTTCTTTTGAATTGGTGTTTCCAGGTTCTTAGGGTATAATCCCAGCTATGGAATTGCTGGGTCAAAAAGCAGTTCCATTTTTAGCTTTTTGAGGAAACTCCATACTGTTTTCCACAGTGGCTGCCCCAGTCTGCATTCCCACCAACAGTGTACTAGGATTCCCTTTTCTCCATAACTTCACCAGCACTTGCTCTTTGTTGATTTGTTTATGATGGCCATTCTGTCTGGTGGGAAATGGTATCTCATTGTGGTTTTAATTTGCATCTGACGGCTACTGATACTAAGCATCCTTTCATATGTCTCTGGGCCCTCTATATGTCCTCCTTGGAGAACTGTCCATTCATGTCCTTTGCCCATTTTTTAATTGGATTGTTTGTCTTCCTAGAGTGGAGTCATGAGAGTACTTTACGTATTTTGGAGATCAAACCTTTGTCCGAGGTATCATTGGCAAATATATTTTCCATATGGTTGGTTCCCTTTTTATTTTGCTGATGTTTTCTTTAGCTGTGCAGAAACTTCTTATTTTGATGAAGTCCCATTTGTTTATTCTTTCCTTTATGTCCCTTGCTCTAAGGGACATATCAGTGAAAATATTGCTGCGTGGAATATCTGAGGTTTTCCTGCCTATGTTCTCCTCTAGGACTTTTATGGTGTCACAAATTATATATAAGTCTTTTGTCCATCTTGAGTTTTGGGGTTTTTTTTTATGTATGGTGTAAGTTTGTAGTCAAGTTTCATTTTTTTGCATGTAGCTATCCAGATCTCCCGACATCATTTGTTGAAAAGGCTATTTTTACTCCATTTTATGTTTCTGACCCCTTTGTCGAATATTAATTGACCATAGAGACATGGGATTATTTCTGGGCTTTCTACTCTGTTCCATTGATCTACGTGTCTGTTCTTATGCCAGTACCAGACTGTTTTGATTACAGTGGCCTTATCATATAGTTGGATGTCAGGTATTGTGATCCCTCCTACTGTGTTCTTCTCTCTCAAAATTGCTGTAGCTCCTTGGAGTCATCTATGGTTCCATATAAACTTTTGAAATGTTCGTTCTATATCTTTGAAATGTGTAATTAGTATTTTAATAGGGATTGCATTGAATTTATAGATTGCTTTGGGTAGTATAGACATTTTGATGAAGTTAATTCTTCCAACCTATGAACACGGTATATGCTTCCATTTACTTGTGTCTTTCTTAATTTCTTTCTTCAGTGTTGTGTAGTTTTCTGAGTATAGGTCTTTTACCTCCTTGGTTAGGTTTATTCCTAGGTATTTTATTTTTCTTTTTGCTATAGCAAATGGGATTTTTGCCCTGATTTCTGGTTCTGATATTTCATTGCTGGTGTTCAAAAATGCCTTCAATTTCTGAATACTGACTTTGTATCCTGCTGTTTGGCCAAATTCACTTATTAGGTTGAGTAGTTTTTTGGTGGAGTCAATAGGGTTTTCTATGTACACTACCATGTCATCTGCAAACAATGACAGTTTTACTTCCTCCAGTCCAATTTGGATGCCTTTTATTTCTTTTTCTTGCCTGATTGCTGTGGTTAGAACTTTCAGTACAATGTTGAATAGAAGTGGTGAAAGCGGACATCCTTGTCTTCCCGATTTTGTTGGGAAAGCTTTTAGTTTTTGCCCATTGAGTATGATGTTTGCTGTAGGTTTTTCATATATGACCTTTACTATGTTGAGGTATTCTCCCTCTACTCCCAATTTACTGAGTGGTTTTATCATAAATGGGTGCTGTACCTTATCAAATGCTTTTTCCACATCTACTGATATGATCATGTGATTTTTGTCTTTCCTTTTATGTGATGTATTATGTTTACTGATTTGCACATATTGTACCATCCTTGCATCCCTGAAATGAATCCCACTTGATCATGATGTATGATCTTTTTAATATATTCCTGAATGCAGTTTGCCAATATGTTGTTCAGAGTTTTAGCATCTATGTTCATCAGCAATATTGGTCTGTAGTTTCCTTTCTTGTGTCTTTATCTGGTTTTGGGATTAGGATGATACTTGGCTCATAAAAAGAATTTGGGAGTCTTCCCTCTTCTTGAATTTTTTTGGAATAGTCTGAGAAGGACAGGGGTTAGTTCTTCCTGAAATGTTTTGTAAAATTCTCCTGTGAAACCATCCAGTCCCAGGCTTTTGTGTGCCAGGAGTTTTTTGATTACTGCTCCAATTTCACCAGCTGTTATGGGTCTGTTCAGGCTTTCAGCTTCTTCTTCATTCAGTTTTGGAAGATTATATTTTTTCTAGAAATTTGTCCATTTCACCTAGGTTTTCAAATTTCTTGGCATATAGTTGTTTATGTTAATTCCTTATAATCTTTTGTATTTCTGTGGTTTCAGTTGTAATTTCTCCTCTTTCATTTCTGATGTTATTTATTGGGTCCTCTCCCTTTTTTTCTTGATGAGTCTGCTTAAAGGCTTGTCGATTTTATCTTTTCAAAGAACCAGTTCCTGGATTTATTGATCCTTTGAATTTTTCTTTTAGTCTCTATCTCATTCATTTCTGCTCTGATCTTGATCATTTCCTTCCTTCTACTCGCTCTGGGCTTTGTTTGTTGTTGTTTTTCCAGTTCTTGTAGATGTAGGGTTAGGTTGCTTATCTGAAATGTTTCTATCTTTTTTAGGTAAGCCTACATTGCTATGAACTTGTCTCTCAGAACTGTCTTTGCTGTGTCCCATAGGTTTCGGACTGTTGTATGTTCATTTTCATTTGTTTCCAGAAACTCTTTTATTTCTTGTTTGATCTCATCATTGATCCATTCATTGTTTAATAGCACGCTATTCAGTCTCCATGAGTTTGAATGTTTGAGTTTTTTCATTGAGGTTGGTTTCTAGTTTTAAGCCCTGTGGTCCAAGAAAATGCTTGTTATGATTTTAATTGTCTTGAATTTGTTGAGGCTTTTTGTTTTGTGCCCTATCATGTGGCCTATCCTTGAAAATGTTCCCATATACATTTGAAAGCAATGTGTATGTTGCTTCTTTAGGATGAAAGGATATATATATCCTTATATATATTACATATATATCCTTATATATAATATATATATAAAGTCCATTTGATCTAATACATCATTCAGTTCTACAATATCTTTGCTGATATTTCTGTTTGGAAAATCTATCCATTGTTGACAGTGGGGTGTTAAAATCCCCTACTATAAGTGTGTTGCCGTCTGTATCTTTCTTATAGTCTTCCAAGATTTTCTTTATATATTTGGGTTTTCCTATGTTGGGTGCATATAGGTTTACAATTTTTATGTCTTCTTGATGGATTCTTCCTTTGAGTACTATGAAGTGTCCCTCTGTGTCTCTTTTTATGGCCTTTGTTTTGAAGTCTATTTTGTCTGATATAAGTATTGGTACCCCAGCTTTTTTTTTTCTTGTCCATGTGCTTGGAATATTTTTTTCCAACCCTTTACTTTCAGTCTGTGTAGGTCTTTTGTTCTGAGGTGGATCACCTATAGGCAGCATATGTGCAGGTCATGTTTTGTTATCCATTCAGCTCCTTTGTGTCTTTTGATTAGAGCATTTAATCCATTTACTTTTAAGGTTATTATTGATAGGTACTTATTCATTTTTTCCCTTGGTACCTGTGTTCCTCTCTCTCTCTTGCTCACTCTTTTTCTTCATTTTCTTAAAGCAGTCCCTTTAGTATATCTTGCAATTCTGGTTTATTAGAGGTATATTCTTTTAGCCTTCTTTCATCTGGGAAACTCCTTATTTCACCTTCCATTTTAATTGAGAGTCTTTCTGGGTATAATAGTCTTGGTTTCAGGCCTTTGTTTTTCATTTCTTGGAATATTTCTTGCCATTCCCTTCTGGCTTGTAGTGTTTCTGTTGAGAAGTCAGATGCTAGCCTTATTGGGGCTCCCTTGTATGTTACTTCCTGTTTCTCCCTTGCTGCCTTTTAGATTCTCTTTTTGTCTTTTAAATTTGCCATTTTAATTATGATGTTCTTGGAGTGGGCCTCTTCAGGTTCTTTTTGATTGGGACCCTCTGTGCTTCCTGGACTTGTATGACTTTTTCTCTCCTCAAATTAAGGAAGTTTTCCATCATTACTTTTTCAAACAGGTTTTTTATCCTCTGTTTCTCTTCTACTCCTTCTGGTATCCCTATTACATGAATATTATTATGTTTCATGTTGTCCTGCATTTCTCTTAACTCCTCTTCGTTCTTTTTGAGTCTTCTCTCATTTTCTTGCTCTTTCTGGGAGATTTTTTCTACCTTGCCCTCCAGCTTGCTGATTTGATCCTCTGCTTCATCTAGTTTGATTTTGATTCCTTCTACTGTGTTCTTCAATTCAGAAATTCTATTCTTCATTTCCTCTTAGTTCTTGTTCATAGTTTTATGTTCTTTTTCATGCTGATAAAGTTTTCAGTAAGTTCCTTGTAGTTTCCTTGTAGTTTTTGGTAATTCTCACTGAGCTCATTGAGTTCCCTTACCACCACTGTTTTGAACTCAATATCTGATATTTACTTGCCTCTCCCTCATTTAGCACCCTTTCTGAGGATCCCTCCTTTCCTTTTGATTGGGGGTTGTTTCTTTGTCTTCGCATTATTTGTGAGACTCTACTTTCTGCTTCTGCTTCTTAAATTGATCTGTTTTGACTCCCTGACTTTGTGGTATGAACTTCAATGGTAGGAGACCTGTGAGATTCAGTGGTGCCATCTCCTTGATCTCCTGAACTTGATGCTCTTTGGATGCCTTTTATGCCGTTTACATTGGCTGTCTGGAAGTAATTGGGTTTTGATTGTTGTTTGGTGGGTCCCTTCCCTCCAGCTGGTTGACTAAGGATCACTCTGCCCACCACGTCTTATGTGTTGTTGCGCAGATGCTGCCAGAACAAAACCACAAAGCCCAGGAAACAAACCCACATCCACAAAAAGAACTGCCCCCCCCCACAATCCCATTATCAACAGCAAATGAGCCAGTATTAATAAGGCTGTAAAGAGATCAGGACTATTATAATAAAGGAGAGAAATAAGCTATAGTATGAAATCTAGTGACTTAATAAGCACAAACTTGATGGACAAGAAATGAATGTTAAAGAGCTATGTAGTAGAAAATATCACAAATCATGGAGAAAACCACAATGGATTTTGCCTCGGTCACCTCTAGTATTTACTGCTGTTTTTTCTTTCTGGATCCACCTCTGGTGATGTCAGATGTTGACCCCATCTGACCGTAGGCAGTACTTTCGAGACTTCCAGGGATCTACTGTCTGTGGCTGTCTCCTTCCATTATTAATCTAGTCAGTCTGCACTCAGCAGTCAGCCTTAGGCACCATAGGGCGGGGCAGAGTCACTCCTGGGGGTGGAGCTATTGTTTCCCCTCAGGCTGCTGCCGCTCAAGGGGAGTGATCTGCCGGAGATGGAAGGCTGCTGCCTGTGGGGCATGACTCAGCACTGGGATCCCAATGGCTACTCTCTCATTTCTCTCCCCAAAGCCTCTGTCCCCAGCCTCTCCTCGAGCATCTCTAGTCCACTCTGCCCCACCCCCTTTGACAGGGATCTACTGTCTGTGGCTGCCATTCTGTACTCAGCAGTCAGGATTAAGCACCACAGGGCCAGCAGTATTTCAATTAATTAATCAATTAATTAATTAATTTTACTTGTAAAATGGGCTTAATCACGGCACCTACTTCAAGAGTTGTTGTGAGAATTATGTGAGATTATGCAAGCACTTAGCACAATGACTAGCTGTTGATAGGAACTCACACACAAAAAATGATAGTTTCTATTTTATGCTACTCGCCCTGATTCCAATCTTAACCTCGAACAACTTATTCAGGCTAAATGCAATGTTACCTATATGATGCCATAAGCCTCCAGCTTCTCACTGTCCACCTCATCCAATCTTCCCAGGGAAATTCTCATCACCAAGTCTTAACTCCAAGTTCATTGAAACAGACACAGTCTTCTCAGAAAAAAACTGTCCCCGCTCCTACTCTGCATAGACACCACAGTTCCCACATCCTCTGCTCCAGGAAAACTGAACCCCACCCGTTCCTACATAGACAATTTATGGTTCCACATCTTCCACACCTGAAGAACTGGACTCTACCCCTTCACACATTCACAACGCATGGTTCCCACAGTCTCTAAACCAGGAAAACTGATCTCCACCCTTCTCCTGCATGAGCATCACGTGGTTCCACATTCTCTACTCCAAGACACTGGACCCCACCTCTTCCCACATGGACACTTTATGGTCCCATATCCTCTACACCAAGAGAGCTGGGTCCCCTCCTTCCTTCATGGACACTACACAGTTCCCATATCCTCTACCCTAGGAAAACTGGACACCATCTTTTCCTACATGAATACTATACGGTTCCCATATTTACATCATTGTTAACATTTGTGTCTTGTTTGGTTATAAAGAGACAGGCCAATCTGAACTCAAGTCCTAGCAAGCCCCATAACCTCTCTGAGTTTTGGATGCAACAGCCACACAATGTAATTCTTAGCAAATGACCCAAAGAAACACACTGGACAATCCGAGTGTCCTTGGAGGAATCCAGCAGAAATGGTTGCCCTGCTTCACTGGTGCCTTACCTTTGGCTGTGCAGGAGCTTAACCTCTGGAATAACACTGCCATCTTTTTGCTTTATTTGGCCTTATTATTTCTCCATTTGGGATCCAAATTATAGCCTCATAAAACAGCAGGAGTGCCAGAAAATTGCTTAAATACAGTAACTAGTAAAACCTCAAAATGCTGTGCTAATTAAATTGCCTTATGCAACAAATTTTGTAATACAAGGCAAGTAAAAATGCCAGTCTCCCTCTTTGGCAAGAGGAAACGAGCCCTTCTAGTTATGCTCACATTTGACTCTAAGGCAGATCTCAGCCCAGGAAGAAAGTATATACTGGGATCAGCAGGCTAGCTTCCCCTCTTCTCCAGGGAGGCTTCTTGCACTCAGTCAGCAAAGGTGACTTGGAGCTGATGGATAACAACGGAGAAAACAAAGAAGGGCCACAGAATAAGGGCTGATTACTGACTGGATCCAAGACTTCAACAGAGAAGCTTGGAGGATTTTGTGCAAACAATTGGTCAGTAATGATTGAGCAGCTGGTGTCTGCTGTGTAATATGTTAAACCCCCTGTGCATGAAAAAAGGACACTGGCATCCAGTTCTTGCCTAAGAGACAGAGACAGGCCAAATAAGAAAGGTGCATATGAAAATGTACAGGTACAAATCAGGAAGGTTAGTAACAGAGGCTCTGGAGCCCGGCTGACTGATTTGAACCCTAGTCTACCACTTACTAGCTGAATGACTCTGAATTAGCCACTTAACCTCTCTATGCTCACATGTAAAACAAGGCCAGTACCAAACAGGTATATAAGAAGGTTGGGTTAGGATAAAATGAGTTAATACATGACAGTATCTTAACGAGGAGCCTACCACAAGTGTATCTGCACTAAATTACTATCACTGAACAGTCTAAAAACTACTGATTAGGAAATTGAAATTCTAGTCCTCATTCTCCCTCTAATCTGAAGCCATTTCCTTCTGTGTCTTCAAATGTATTCATTGGTAAACTAGAGGAATAAATAGGGTGAATTGAGTTACCTTTAAAATTCCTTCCAGCTCTAAAATATCACAACCAATTAGAGTTGTACTGAGTTAAGGATGATATACTCCAGCACAGTATGGCACAGAGCAGGGCATTGAGGGGAAGACATTAATTCCAGTATATACTGAACACAAAACGCATGCCAGGCATCGTGCTAGGCACTGCTGACCATGGTCAGTATAAAGACAGTGGACTGAGTCCAAATACACCAAAACAGAAGCCTCCAGCTATGTAGACCTGGTTCTCTTCCCCTCTGCCTTCGAGTCCAGAAAACATGCACAGTGCACCAGTCAGGGTCACAAGCAAGGGAGAGGCCACACATCAGATACGGTCATCGAAGGAGGTTTATGAAAGGGTCAATTTATAAATGGGAGGGCAGTGTGTAGGGAAACTAAGAAGGCCACCCTGTGCCAAAATGTATCTAGGATTTTGTGTTTAGTTGGGTATGGTGAGGTCAACAGACCGGGGATGATTGCCATAGAAAAGACAGTCTGTCACTCTTCCCAAGAGGAAGGGAAGTGCCACATCATGGGAGGCTCACATGGGGAAGCCCCAGGGTCAGTCAGGAAGCAGAGGAAGCAGGAGAAAAAAAGGGAGCAAGAGACTTCATTGTGGCTTCCTGAGGAATAATGGAAGAGGAAGTGTAAGCAGACTAAGCAGGTTTAGGATCAGCTAGCTTGAATAGTTTTGGTGGGCTCTGGGACTTCAGGAGTAGATCCTAATTGTCTGGTATCTGATCCTGGAGTGAGTTAGGGCAGGCGGTAGCGTCTCTGGCTGCAGGAGCCTGATATATGGAGGTGGTCTGGAGTATGGACTCGGTATTCATTGGTTTGCCCATCAAAGGTATGCTCCAGGCAAGTCTTTTACTATCTACAAGAATTAACTAATTCTGGGAGGGGCAGTCCCTCCCCTTCCTCAAGACCACGTGGCTCCAGGATGTCAAAGCATCGTAAATAAGTTTTTAAAAATGGTACTAATATATTCCTGTAGGTCTGAAGGGACAAGAAAGGAAGTGGTTACCAAAACCCCAAAACAGAGAATAACCTGGAGAGGGGACACCCTGAAAGGACCTACGACTCAGGCAAAGTACGCAGTGAACCAACGATGACAAGAACATTCCTTGTTAGGGCTCTGCCTGTGTTAATGAAACCCAACTAAAAGTCAGAGGGAGAACAATGTGTGGTCCACCCTGATCTGTCTGCTTAGTAGAGAGCAGGATGGAGAAGGGTGAGGAATGAGGCTGGAGGGGCAAAGAGAAGACATCGGGACACACAGGAAGAACACATCCAAATCTGAACTAGAACCACACTGGAAACTGCTTCTGTTTCAGGGAGAACCTGCAAATGGCTAGCTGTTAAAAAAAAAAAAAAAAAAAAAAAAGACCTGGGTTGAATATTGCCTAGACATGGAGCAACCAAAGACGAACGAATTTATTTCATCATTCCAACCCTTGGCCTCTGCCCCCATCTCAGCACAATGGGGGAAAGGAGGCACTCCAAGATGGTTAAAAGCCTATTGCGTTCCAAGGACTGCTGACTCACCTCTGTTGCCAGGAAACCTGCTGCAGAGACTCTAGTGCCTGAGAACTTATGTCACTGTAGTCCCCAGATGATCCAGGAGAAAATAATGGGCTGATGCTGATACCTACAGTTGAAGAGAGGGGGCAGCACTCACCTGAGCTGTGTGAGGAAGCCAGCTGTGTTCCTGCAGCTGATCAATGCCTACAGGACCCTCAACCTCCAGTAGGTTGCTGAAGAAATCTGAACAATACTGTTCACACATCGTCAAGTGAGCCCCCTCTGTACTTGGTTCTAAAAATGTGAGACTAAAATATACATGGCCCCTGCCCTACACTTAATATATTTATAATATATTAAAAGGAGGCAAAAATAAACCAATGATAATAATACAGTACAGAAAATTAATCGCAGAACTCCATGCTGAGTCCTCTGCTAGTAACAAAAGGCATTTATCAGCCTAGAACATGGGAGTAAAATGTTTTTCTTAGGAGGAAGAGGCAAAGAAATCTTACTCTTTATGCATAAAGCACAGATAGATATACAGTCATAAGCAGATATACAGTTCTGGGGCACTAAAATCTCATGGGGAGTAAGACAATTAAGGAAAGAAATATCCAAAAAGGTTTCTAAGGAGGCAATGCTGAAAGGTTTGAGAAACGCTGAGTTGAATGGGTAGGAGAACAGGGCCTCATCTCACACTCTGCTTTCCAGCTCACTTCTTACATGATGTCTTTACCCCTAGCTTGTTCAGCCTTTCTGTCTCAGTTTTATCATCTTTAAATTGGAGTTAATAATAGTACCATCTCCTGTGTACTCTGATTAAATGAGACAATACATGTAAAGTGCCTAGAAGAGTATCGGGCACATAATAAATGCCCAATAAATACATGCTATTGCTATTAATCCATTCAACAAATAATGTGCCCTTACCAATATAAGAAAGCATAAAACCTGGACCTCTGGACTTCAGGAGTGTTAAAAAGAAGTAGCCTAGCAAAGAAGAGGAGATTCAGCTTTGCAGACAGATTGAAGTTTGAACCCAGGATTCACCACCTGTCACCAAGTCATTTAATTTCACCCAACTTCAGATCCTTCTCCTTCTATAAACTGAGCAGGACGAATACCTACAAGATTTATCAAGTGTCTACTATGAGCCAGGGGGCAGGTGCTGGGAATAGAAGAGAAAATGAAACAGTCTCACTCCTTTTGAAGCTTAGATTCTAACAGAGTAGACAGAAAATAAAAGATAAACTATTAAATATGCCATAGAATGTCAGGTAAGCATCGAAAATAAATATAAAGCAGAATAGGTTTTAGATTAAAGAATGATAAGTGGCATTCAAGTTTCTAGGGAAGGACTCTTGGAGGAGGTGATATTTGAGCACAGACATGAATGAAGTGAAAGAATAAACCCTGCAAATATCTGGGGAACTAGTTCTCCAGGAAAAGAAAACCCCAAATGCAAACATCCTGAAACAGGAACAGGCTTGGTGTTTTTGAGGCTGTTACTGGAGCACAATGAACAAGGGGGAGCGTGGTGGGAGATGAAGTCAGAGAGTCAGCCAGGGGCCAGGATTTTAAGTGTGACCGGGGATATGAACAGGAAAACAACATGATCTGATTTATGTTTTAGGAGGATTTCACTGGCTGCTGTGCAGAGAATGGACACAGGGACAGGAAGGAAAAAAAGAAAGGAATTAGGAGGCTACTGCTGTAGGTAAAGCACTTAACGTTCATTGCAGCTGACACAACAAATATTCAACACAAAAGATCTTTAAAAATCCACCTCAAGGCAAAGAACACGAAGAGTTTCCATCATGCTGCCTTGTCATTTCTTAGTGTTCGTGTCAGGGCTGAATCCAGAGCCAGATAAAACCACTGGTCTCGTCATGTGGCGTCTAATAAGGAACATTTTATTCAATGTCAAAAAGTTCTAAAACTCTACCCATCACCAGTTTCTCGAACTCCCTTCGTAAGGCAAGACTTTTCTAAGCCTGTGGCAAAGGTACTTACATCCTGGTGGTCCATGGCATCTTAAAAATATATATATCTGTACAGTAGAAAAATATCTACTTAAAATGACCCCTAGTAGATCAAGGAAATATTTGAGAGTTTTAGTTGTGCTTCTCACCAAATTTTAAGCATGAATCAACTTCATGTCCCACCGCCTGAAATACATGGTGGGCAATCAGCAAATATGTGTTGAAGAATGAATGACGGAATGAATGAATGACCCCAGAAAAACTGTGCTGTGAAGGCAAGGAGCCTTCAAGATATTTATCTGATAATTAATGAAAGTGCAGAGTCTCTCTTTGATGGCTTATTTCTAGAATTCAGGAAATCAGAGTGACTCCAGTGGGAGTAAGACCAACACTTGGCTGAACATTTTAAAAATGAATTTTGATCAATCATGGCTTCTTAAGTGGAGATAATTATCCAGCAGGAATAATACCCACAATAGTTACAATAATACCTACAAAAGGTCAATGCCTAGACAATAGTAGATGCCCAATAAATATTTGCCAATTTAGTTGAAAAGCATATGAATAAAACTCTGTTTAAAGGGATGCTTGTGTCATTTTTCCTCAAGTTCCAATACATTAAACTCTTATCGAATTCCCTACATACAGAAAAGTAAGTGGTTTCTGCTTCACTTAAAACCATTTGAGGAATGTGATGGACAAATAAAACAAGGTTCATTTTCCCGCCTGACCATACCTGTTCACAGGAGTCAATTCCAAAAGGCTAATCTTGAGTACATCAACAAGCCAAGAGATGCAACAATGCTCAATGGAAAAGCCTCCTGGAATCATACCTATTACTCCTAATAATGGCAGTCAATGTTAGCCATCTATTCCCATCACAGAGGAAGGAACAAGGATTAATGAGAGAGCACCTCAGTGGAACTCTTATCCATAAAGCAACAGGCTGGAATGGAAGAGATCTTTTCAGATACATCTGTCTTTGAGATACATAGCATTTCCCACCTTTTTCATCTGGAACTGAATTAATTGCCTAGGATTAGGTAATTGAGGAGTTCCAGGACACCAAGGCGGTTGTAATTTACATACCGTTCCTTGAATCCCTGGCTCTGCCCTCCACTGTCACCCATCTGAAGCAAAGAACAGAATGCCTGCCCCAGTCTCCAACCAGTGGAAAATGAAAAAAAATCTGACTTTCATCCCATATCATTTTCATCTTTCATCTTAATTATTACCATCAAAAGTACAGAAATCATTATCTTTACAATGATGAACGTCCAATTAGCATTTCCCATATAAATTTCGTATTATAAAGGAGGTTGTAATGGATAATGCAAATTGCTAATAGCCTTTTTTCCTGAGCTGAGAAATTGAGGTGCTTAACAAAATGAAATTAAATCTGAGCCATTTTCAAACAAGTCAAGAACTTTAATTACTTGATGAGAAAAGAGGAGAGACAAAATAAATTTTTTTAATGGTTATATTTTTAAATAGTTTCCCTTTCCACCACACTGCTCAAGCTGTTCCTCTAGCTAACTAAATGTTTGTCTTGTTGTGCTCAATGGGTTTTAAACTATTGTGAAATTTGTTCAATGTAATTTTTTTCATTAGTAGTAGTATTTAGTAAGTTGGAAACTTATTCCAAATAAACATTCTGTTTGCTCTATGGCATTTTAATTGGTTCCTATCTACCACAGCTTCTCACAAGGACAGATTTTATAGGTGACACCATCTCCCCTCTAATTACAAAAGCTTGATTTGACCACCAGCATAAGATACTGTAATTTGCTGAAGCAGAATGCCAGCATTAATCAGTCAGATCAGGCTGTCACAGGCACTACATAACATGACAGTGGCTGCGCATTCGTGTTCAAGTCATACAGACCGAGGTTCAAAACCTGACTTTACCACTTAGTATCTCTTTCAATTAATCTCTGTGAAGTGGGATGAAGGCAACTTCTGAGAACTATTGTGAGAGTTAAATGACATATATGTAAAGCACCTAAAACAGCAGCTAAAAATAATGTGCTCAATAATAAGAGAGAAAAGTAACCTCAAATCTGACTTTAAAACTTGTGAATGGCCCTGCCCAGTGTGGTTCAGTTGGTTGGAGCATCATCCCATAGACCAAAAGGTATGATTCCCGGTCAGGGCACATATGCAGGTGAGTTCGATCCCCCATCCAGGCACATACAGGAAGGTAACCAATCGATGTCTGTGTCTGTCTGTCTGTCTCTCTCTCTCAAAACAATAACAAAGGTCTTTGGGAAAGGATTTTAAAAATTATAAAACTTGTGAATCAATGAATTATTTATTCACTCAATAAAAATACATTAAGCACTCAGTATATACTAGACAGTTTTCCAGACACTTGAGATATATCAGGGAAGAAAACGGATCCCCCCCAAAAAAATACAGTCAGGTAAGAAAAGGATTCGGTGAAGGGTTTGCTGATAGCAATTTTAAACAGAGTCACAAGATTGGAGTCTAGATTTTGAAAGTAGAACTAAAAGGTTTACTGAAGGATTGAATGTGAGAAAGATAGAAAAGTTAAGGATGATTCCAAAGTTGTAGCCTGAGCAACTGCAAGGACAGAGACACCACCAGTTGAAATGGGAAAGATTAAAAGTGATGCCAATTGGCTGGTGAGTGTCTGTGTGAGCTCTACCTCCTCCTCTAGCATCTAGAGATGATAACTGCCTCAATAAAATGTTAGGGAAACATCTAGATCTTCCATCCTATGATGCTTTCATTTGGCTCTGATGAGTTTCATTGTATTACCTTGGTAGACTTTCTGGTTTGTTTCTGTACTGCTTCTGGTCATGCCCCGCCCCCTTTCTCTATTTTAAATGAAAGTAAAATGGCAGAGTGTGCATACTCATGAAATATAGTCAAATATGCACAGGTATTTATATGAGTGCATGTATTACTAACCAGTTATTGGAAGCAATAAGTACTCAATGCACTATATTTAAATGATCACATGACAATAAGAAATAAATGTACTATAACAGAGGGTCATGAATGGTGCTGTAAGCAGACAACATGGCACAAGCAGAAGTTACATCCAAGGGGCACTAGGGTGACCAGCCATCCTGGTTTACATGAGACTCTCCTAGGTTTAGCACTGAAAGTCCTGTGGCCCACAAAACTCTCAGGCAAATTAAGACAGTGGGTCACCCTAGCAGGGAATGTTATGTTTGGGACATGCTAAGTTTAGAATGTTTATTTGACATCCCATGTGTAGACATAAAGTAAATATAAAAATATATGAATCTGGGGTTATCAGCAAGAAGAAATAAATTTGGTTGTTACCAGCAAACACATGATGTTTAAAATAATGACATTTTATGATATCATTGTGGGACTTCACATTTACTAAACATATGCACCAACAGAGAGTTTTCAACACATGCTGAATGTCAACTCCTAGGGGTATAGGTAGTAGCTCCACCCCTTTAGACAGCCACAGGACAGCAGGAAAGAGACCAATAACCAGTTAATTACATTTTGAGGTGTACAAGTTCAGTGGTGATCCCATCAAAGTAAAGATGGTAGCACAGGTCTTTGAATGATGAATAGGAGCGTCCCAGGCAAATGAAGTGGGGGAGAGGAAGGGAATTCAGAGAAGAAACTACAGCATGTATGATGATATAAAAAAGTGAAACAGCATGACCAGAGAAATATAGAAACAGGACCTGTTGACCAAAAACCATGGGTATTTCAAAGGTTCACTACAAGTAAATACACCCTGGTATTGCTGGTCAAGCTTCATACCTCATTAGAAATATAAATGTGGGGCAGTAGTTTCCTCTAATTTTAGTTACTTCATCTGAAAACAGAAATAATAATCATGACATATTTGACATATTTGGTCAAATTCCTACATCGATGTATAGGGATGTAAAAGGGAATAATGAAGCAAAATTGCTAAGTAAAGTGATGGATTTACAAGGATAATAAATATTGTAACTATTTGAGTTAACTATTCTGAGCAAAAGTAAAAATCAACCATGCCAATAGACAAAGGAAAGTCAAAACACAAATGTACTTGTGGCAGAAGGGGCAGCTGGAGGCCCACATAAGTTTAGTCAACCACAGGATGGGTAACTTAAATCTGTAATATTTTAGAACTAGAAGAACCTATAAATTGTGAGTATAGCATTTTTTAATCTTATTTTAACAGCAGAACCCTTCGTCATACAGAATCCTACACATAATCTCAATTTATAAATTTACTAAAAGTGGAATAGTCCTAAGTGAATCCTGGGCTGGGGGAAGGGAAGACAGCATTTTTTAGTTCAGCTTCCCTACGACCATCTCACTGGCTGCTAACAGAAGTCCCAGGGCCCTAGAGCTCTACAGGACAGTTTTAAGTCGACTGCTGTAAATCCTCTAATCCAATTCCCTCATTCTGTAAGTGAGAAGCCCAAGAGCCAGAGAAGAAACTCATTTACCCAAAGTCACGGAGTTAATCAACGCCCCTTGGGAATAACTTCTGTACCCTACTGTCTCCCACAGTGCCATTTCTGGCCCTCTGTTGTAGTCTGCTCATTTCTTAGTGCCATGCAGTCATTTTTATATTAAAAATGTTCTAAGTACTTATTATTCCCAATAGCCAATCAGTAACACGTGTACCCATATAAATACCGCGTGTGCCTTCGACTATTTTCATGCACAGGCACACCCTGCTATTTCATCTTCTTCCATTTAAAATAGAGAAAGAGAGGTTTGTTAGAACAGAACCTCTACTGAGGTTCAAAACATCACCAGAGCCAAATAAAAATATCATGGGATGGGGGTCTGGATGTTTTGCTAACATTTTATTAAGACAACTACAATCTCTAGGTGCTAGAGAGGTGGTATGACAAAACGCTTAGGAGCACAGGTGCTGGAGGAAGCCCTCCTGATTTTTAATCCGCCTCCAAGAGATGCTGGACAAGTTACTTAAACTCTAAATATCTCCCTTTCCTCATCTGTCAAATGGGGCTGATAATAATAAGTCTTTCACAGAGATTAAATTAGTTAATGCATTTAAGGTTTGGATACTTCTTGGTACATGTAAGTCCTTAAAGTCTATTATTTCTCATGAACATTCCCATCAGAAGCTAACCCCTCAAAGAATCAATATCCATCAACACACTGACTGTCTCCACCAGGCACACATCCCACCATCGGTCTAGAACAGTAACAGTTTAAAAACAATAAGCAAAAATCCTCTGGCTGATGTTAATTATCATGAAGGGACAAATGAAACCCTACTGCACATCTTACCAACCTTAAATCATCCCCACGCATGGTCATGCACTCCAGCCTCTATTACCTACCTCCAAAATAAATGTACTCTCATGCAGTTAGTGTCCAACCTTCTGGCAACCCTGGGCCACACTCAAAGAAGAAGAGTTGTCTTGGACCGCATATTAAATACACAAACACTAACGAAAACTGAGGAGCCAAAAAACAGGTTTTAAGTAAATTTACGATTTCGTGTTGGGCCGCATTCATAGCCATCCTGGGTCTCGAGCAGCCTGCGGGCTGCAGGTCGGACACCCCTGCAAGTGTAAGACTTGCTAGGTGTACCTACTGGAAAGCCTCTGATCTCCCAAGCGGAGTTCCTAAGAGTTGCCAAAAGGTCAAGCATTAAAATTCTCCGTCAAGGCAAACAAAGTCCTATTACTACTCCAGTTCACTCCTCCCTACTCTTCCCTGAATCCCAAACCTTGACACAGGTTTACTGCAGGGGAAAAAAATGGCAAAGAACAAAAAAAAAACAAACAAACAAAAAAAATGGTCACACTACATTTTAGGAAATCTATGTCCCAAAAGGTCTCGGCTGTGGGAGCGGAAAATTAGAAGGGACACAATAAAACAAGACTCAACTGAATTATACTTTATTCATTGTCCCATGGAGCCACGGCCTATTCATTCATACTCATTAAATGCAATCAATATTCTATAAGGGGACCATCAATTGCTATATACCTGAGATAAACAACCATCATACTAAATCCAAATTAAGAAACAGGCTCAGTTTTCAGACACTGCCTTGAAATTCGCTGCTCAACAGTACAGCAGAGAGTTAATTTCCCCTGGGAGGCGGTCAGAGCATTATGACTGTCATTTCACACGGTCATATTTACAGTCTCTCCTGCCCCTCACTCGCCCTCTTCCTGGACTCCAACTCGCACAACAAATGATAAAAAGTTGTATTCTCTTTATTTTCTTCCAGATTACAGCAAATATACAGGATGGGGCAAAACTAGATTTACAGGTGGGTATGCAAAACACAGAGTTTATTCTTATTATTTATTAATTATTGTATTATCTTCCACTCAAACAACTGTAAGCCTACTTTTGCCCCATTATGTAAGTTAAAATGATTTTTGACCTATAAACATCAATCAACAGTTTGTCTTCCTTGTGGCTTGTTGATACACAGTGGACTGTTTTTATCCATAATAATAACAACAGCTTCTAACTTGTCTTCTGCCAAACATTATATAAGCACTTCACAAGAACTTCTCACTAAATTTTTATGCTAATCCTATGAGATAAGTACTATTCTTATTTCCATTTACAAATAAGAAAACTCAAGTTTCCATGGGTTAAGTTACTATACTTCCTCAAGGTGGCCTAGTTCCTCAATGGCAGAGCCTGGATTAGAATTTAGGTCTGTCTTCCTCCAGAACCTTCCCTCTTTATATTACACCAGATTGTCTCTCTAGCAAACAATCACCAGTAATCAAGAATCAAACACAGGTCCTAAAAGTCCTCCATTTTCTCCAAATTTGAAAAATGTTTTTGCTAGACTCAAATATAGAATATAACTCAAGAATATTATAGTCCATGCTACCAAATCTAGGTCTAAAGCAGCCAATATCAATTTAGCTTTGCTTTATGTTAGAATCGAAGAAGGAGTCTTGATAGCCTATAAATCTCGTTGGTGTTTGTCTTTAAACATCCAAAAGATTATATGGGAGAGTGCCAATGTTTTACTACCCACACAGATAAATAACTACAGGATTTTAAATGTTCTGACAAAGAACAAAACAGCAAACCAACAAGTGAGAGTCGGCTGCAAGGTATGTAAGGTATCCTCAAAACTAACTCATTAAGATGTCTTAATGATAACTGTCAAGTCTACCATTTATGGGGGCAGAAAGGCGGGCAAGGAGACCCCTTTGGAGTTCCTGAACGAAGGCCAAGGGTCCAGTTTCTAAAATGCAGTCTTTATGGGGATCAATAAGCTACACCCATCACAAAACTAAATAGAGACCACCTGCAGGGAGGAACCTGGCGCTCATTTGAGGTTCTCCTGCTACCAGGGTTGCAGCTGGCGATAAATACACAGAGAATAAAACCAAGATAAGTGATTAAAAGGAATTAGGGAAAAGTTGTTCATTTAAAAAATATGTGGGAATCCACATAGTGTAATACAAAAAATGTAGACTTTAATACAAAACAGACTCAAGCTCTCGTCCTAGCTCTTCTAGTCATAACAATTACAATTATGACTATTCCTAGTATTTATTAATTGTTTAGTGTGCGCCAAGCGCTGTAATAAATATCTGACTATGATCTCAAAAATATCACACAGGTAGTAAGAGATTCTAATCCAGGTCTGCCCTCGCTCTCATCCGATGTATTTACTACCTGTGGGAATTGGGGGACTTGCTCTGGATCCTCAACTTCATTTCAAAGGGTAGATAAAAGTACTTGCCTCATGGGGTTTTTGAGAGAATTACATGGAATCACAGCCAAATACAGGGCTTATCCCATGGGAGGCTTTTAAAGAGTGTTAGCTCCCACTGTATGTAACTACATTAGGTGGTTACGTGAAACTTAAGAATTACAAAATCCTACCCTTGACCTTAAAATGTTTACAATCCATTTTGTGTTGTCTATAACAGGGAGCAAATAGTCTAACCTTACTGGTCATGCCTTGACATCCACATTTGGACAAAATTCTGGGTTAGATGATGTAATACTGAACTGGCCCAATGAAACATTTCATTTGTCTTCGGGTCTTTAGCTTATATAATACCCTCCCATGATCAGTTTCCTACTTCTGGGGGAAAAAAAAAGATTTAGTCTCAACCAATGAAAATGCACCCACCTTCCTGGCACCACCATGAACTGCCAGGCATCTCCCTGGAACAAAGTGGACCCTGCTTGGGCTTTAAAGCACTTGTAGGAGTTCTGAAGTGCAGTGAGTCACAATTTTTGTGAAGAGAGAATCACAGCCCATTTGCTATCAATAATGGTCGAAATGCCAAAATCGTCTAATGCTTTTTTCATGAATTGGAACATAATTATAACAAATAAAATATAATCACTCTTATTCTGGTTTTCTTTCTTTTCCTAGCTACTTGGTATTATTTTATTTTACTTTTTTTCCTATCATACAATTAATACATATTTCTTGTATAAAATACAGAAAAAAGAAAAATAAGGACTCAAAATTCATGTCTCTTTATGCATTATGTTTACATATTTTAAATATATTTATCTTTACATATATCTATAGTCATGTTTTCTTTTTAAAATCTTACCACCCAAGGATATTTATATTGCTTTTGTTTTTTCTTTTTTATTGTTATTCTCTTACAGTTGTCACAATTTTTCTCCCTTTGCCCTCCTCCTCCCAGCCTAGCCCACCCCACCCTACTCCCACAGTCAGTCCTCACACTGCTGTACATGCCAGTGGGTCATTCATACATGTTCTATGACTAGTTCCTTTCTGATATATTTTGCTAAGTGACAGAACAGTGCATGTATGGTCTGCCCAGGGGAAATTGTTCACATGAGGGTTACCCAATGTAGATATCATGACAGTAAATCAGGCTGGGAATAACTGATCTGTTGGCTTAGCAGCTATGGGAAAAACAGTGAAAGGATTTTTATCCTGAAACAGGACGACAAGATAAATAAATAAATAAATAAATAAATAACAGTCTATTATAACATCATGTACTCTTCTAACACATTAAATTATCACAAAATAAGTCAATTAACTACATATCCAAGCTATGACTTCTCTCTTTCAAACAGTCACACCACCTTTCCTCTCATATCCTCTGAACTTCTGAGTTTTCTTCTCAAACCCCTAGTTAAAGATTATTTCATTATTACATCCATATCACATACAATTAGAAAAGAAACTCTTTTACTGACTCTAGTATTCTGAAACCAATGAAAAATAATTTCCATTTTCTTCAAAATACATCATTGCTAAACGTATATCTCCATTCATCCAATCAAATTTTTATTAAGCGTCTACCTTTTGCCTGGTTCTCTACTAAGCATTTACAAGGTTATAAAGATAAATGAAATGAAGACATTGCTTTTTGAGAATTTATAATCCAGTTTTAAAAATAAGACATTCATCATACCAAATTAATATACCAGAGGAAAACAACAGTAAAGCACAGTGGTCGAACTTCTAACTTTGGATTTAGACAGCTTAGAGTTGAATTCTGGCCCAGACAGTTCACGGCTCTGGGTACAGGGAGGGAGAGTGGTGACGGTTGTCATCGTGTGAGGGAGCATTGGATTAGGACAGCTGACTGTGGGGGTTGTGGAGGTTAAGGCTCTGTGACTGCTGTGGTGAGTGAGGTGGCTGATGGAAGAGGAGCATATACGAAGTGCTTCCAAGCTCCCAGCTGGGAGAGGTGCACTGCAACCGAGGTTATTTAGAAATTGTAAGGTATCGGGAGAGGTGCTGCGGAGAATGTGGCTGGCCTTCCAGCTTGGTCTGGAAGCATGAGTCATTACAGACATGGAGGAAGACCAGAAAGAGGGCACTGAAAGCAGAAGAAACATCATAAATAAAAGCAAA